>QNGE01008182.1:0-18429 GCA_008508345.1 Paragonimus westermani
TGATGTTGAAAGGTGGCCCTACGCTCTACTCTTCTCCCCAAACGAGATACATTAGTCCTTGCTTTTACACAACCTACTCTGATCGTTTCCCTTACCCCTATCTAGTCCGAGCCCTGTATACTTCGAAATATCGAAACTAGATACTTTTCTTCCATATTTTTTCTTGAGTAACTTATGCTTCCCGGCATTTCTCGATGCGTGAACAGCCGTTTCGCTCTGACCAAACCAATGACCGTTTGTTTGAGTGAGCTCAACCCGTTTTATCGTCCGCCACTGTTGATCGGTGCCTGGTTTTCAATTTGTTGTGCGAGCACTTTCTTTCTTTGATTTCTGAGCTCTGAAAGAGAGTGATTCATGACCTTATTTAGNAGAATTGGTGTATGTAATAACTGCATCCGCCATGTGCACGCAACCGTGTTGTGTGTGACTCTACCTAGAAGTAGGCAGCTTTCTACATGTAGCTACGCGTGTGAAATTTTTCCCATGTTTTTTCTGGACTCACTTTCGAGTATGAAGTGGCGTTCTAACTCTCCGTATTACATGGTCCTACACAAACACTGTCGGGCATAGCTTAAAATGAGAGCTTGCTTCTCAGCTACCATTCGTTAGGAGACTCGGAAGGCAGACCAACCGAATTATCCATCTGTCATAAACAGGCAAAACCTTCCACTGTGTACTCGCATTTCCACTCTGTAATACCGACCTTCCCTTCTACTCTTCAGCTAAGTGGTATTGCATTTTCAGTTCTACTTCAATACTGTCAGCCCTAGGAACCTTTCCTTGGTTATTTTATCTTCTCAATTCTTGACAGCTCATTACGGCCCTAGATGTGAACGACTGGCAGATGCAAATATCAGGCCAATATAGCAACGACAAAGAAGTCACTACCCCAGTTACCTTACTATATTTTACATATAGTATAGTATTTAAAAGAAGCGACAGACTGCAATGAACAGACTACAAAAAAGAAGTTGGGCTGGAACAGAGAAGTAGTGACGTCAAAACTATTTAAAAAATCTTTCTTCCAATGGCAAAAATTATATGGCACGACGAACACATGCCTTTATTCTGGAGGTTACAAAATTGGTCCCAACAGATGGCGCAGTGGGAGATGAAAGCCGCAGAATTCTACTCCCTCTGCCTTACTGCTCAACAAATCACGCCGAACTATCTCCTTACTAGTGTTCATATGTCACCATTGAGTAATCGAGGGTTAAAATGGATTGAGCTATCTTTACACACGGCCGTTGTACTTATTCTGTTAATTTTCGTCTCGAACGACAGTATGCTGTCACGCACGTAGGCAGAATGTGAACCCTGTTTCCAGTGTACAGACAGTATTGCCTCCCAGTACTATAAATGTAGCATACAGCTGAGTGCATGTGTGTCCATCCCAATGCGGTTGTTTTCACTTCATTGACGAGCTTGCACGCAAACAGATTCGCGTTTTTCCCTTTTTCTTATGTACAAGCCTGAAAACCTGTGCTCAAAGGTTACGGGTATTATGTAAACGAAGCCTGAAGCTGGGCCAAAATAATCGAAGAGCGGAAAACAATTGCCTACCAGCGCAAGGAACTAGAATATCAGGCTGCTAGCCTCCACAAAGATACAATAAAGGTTACCAATGTGCATTAAGTCAATGGACTAACAATCCCGTCGAGGCGCTGAAAATGTTGGGCTCATCGACGCAAGAATCTGGGAATTCTGGCTGCCAGCCAACATGTCCTGTGGACTGAGTTGCTTGTATTAACAACCAGTCGGAGGTAAAAATTCATTTGATGCGTACACTGGCAGGTCCTTGACCACAACCAGGAAATTATTCCTCTAAGTAGATGATTCAATAATGCGCAAACATCATGCTTGAAATGACCACTATGGTTAATCAGGACTAGAAACGATTGAAGGGTGGTCTTACCCGTTGACTGAGACATTCCTGCTATGTATGTCATCGATCTTCCTTGGGTTAGGCATACGGAAGTCCCGATCTCATGCCACTTAGAAATCGAAGTAAGATGCAGTTGATGATCTTCAACTGTGGCTATAACAGTGACAACACCCAATTATAACGTCGCAGAATTCAAATCAACTAACACTGCGATTTGTCGAAGGATCGCTGGGGCACTATTTTCACTGAACGATGGGCGGTTACACTGGTACACTCTCGGTATTTAATAGTTAGAAACTGAAGGATTTACAAAGGAACGTCAGAAAAATCAGAATTAGGAAGGAACTTGTAGTTTGGTTTTGCGTACGCCATCTGAAACCAGCAGCAGATTATGTTGGCTCTCCAATGATTCGTTTAGACTAGTTGGTAAGTTACCACATAATCGTGGTAAACCATTTGCTTCTTTTTACTAACACTACTACTACTAGTGGTGTTGCTTAGGCCGGATGGCTCCAACCGGTCCAACTCACCCTCCAGCAAACCAAAATCTGCATATGAAACCGGTTTTTGCGCCATAAGATTGCTTCTGCAACCAAACAGTGGAATGACATGGCCTTAGCCCATGTACACCGACAAAACATCCTCCAAAAGGATTGCAATATTGCACTTGTGATTGTGAGATCATTTCTGTTTTTATGCCTGTCAACCAGTCACCTCAGCTTTCGGTAGGCAGGCATAACTTTAGCAAGCGGACAGATTTGACACAAGCTAGATTTAACTGCATACCGAATAATCTCAGTGTATCGACCCAACCTATACTTAATAAATTACAGTTCACTTCCTTCGCGACGTAACCGATAGCATGCAAACCAAGTGGACACTCACATTTTGACTTTCCCACGAACTGAATTTGAGCTTCGAGGTGTTCCGTGCCGCACTGTTGGTCTGCACGTACGCCACTCTACGTAAACAATCGTTTTCTTTGAAATGCATTTACTGTCAGAGGCGACATCTAATCTTAAACATACCGCTGAGTCAAGTGTCAAAATGAGTAATTTCATTGTATACCATCAAATGCATCAAAGACGATGATAGATTGACCGCCATAATAAACCTACGACTCTTTGGTCCTTTATAAGCGCCGGAATGAGGATGCTTCTCCACAGCAGGATTCCGTGAGTTGATGTCTTTCGGAAATTTGACAACTGGTTTCGATAATTGCGAACTCGCACACAATGCAACCATACGCCCGGCGACCTTGTTTAACTGTTTTCTGCACACCTGAATCAGTTCATGGCACGTACACCAAATTCTCTTTGCTTGTGCGCTCGTTTTCAGTTTGTTGTGATTTTGAGATTTTCTAGCTAAGAAAAGACACATAAACACATCCACATTGTACCTCGTCGTAGGTCTACAGGCTAAAATTACCGTTTAAAACCTATCCATGAGATTTGGCAGCTTGAACTCCTCATACTAATGATTAAAGATACCCGCGAATATAAGAAATTTATCTGATAATTACCTGCCGAATTTCAAGCAATTAAGCCAGGTGATAAATAGGGACCAGCTTTCTGTGGTGTCCGGGAATGAATCTTCAAATGGGTCTATCGTCAGAAAATCACTGCAATACTGAGCGCGCTCCGTTGGGTTAAACTTGCATAAGAGTAATTCGACTTGGGCATCATTTCCTAAGCTTACTGTGTTCTCACCACGCAATGAAACGTGATCCCGCTGCCTGGTCAATAGTTAAATTCCATTGTGATGTTGGCCAGTGACTTCGCTGTGGCCACTGCGGTTGCAACTGCCAAGCTTCGTTGAATTACCGATTTTTGCGCCCCACGGCTTTAGTCAGCCCCAACCGAGTGGCTTTATACTCCCTTCAAGTAATAATGGCATGATGAGAACGACGATCTGCCACTGACCGTCGCCAATTGTTATAACCTTACCAGCCGTGCAGAATCAAAACACGAGATGTGATGGCACACACCTGGTTTCTGCTACCCAATACAGAATGAAATTGAATGTGGCATTAACTATACGTGTGGCCGATCCGACAATCGACCAATCAGGAAGCGAAAACCTATTGATCCAAAGAGGCCAGACAACCAACGACTGACAAGACAATTAATCAGGTGGTAGGATAGAAGTACATCGGCCGTTTGTAACACTGAGAGCGCGACCGCGGAAGGATACTTTTGGTATAAGTATTCTTTCAATTGAGTACAGTGATCAGGTGTGTCATGTTGTGAATTGATGTCATCAACTGTTGTCAACGTGGATAAACTGAGCTCGAAATCATAAAACAATATACTTTGATACATACATATATGGCTCTAGATCGCGAACGACATTCAAAGTGATATCCAAGACAACCAACAGCGGTAGTTTGTTAACGCACAGAGCCAAACGACTAACAAATCCTCCGAACACTCGGACCTTAGGAGGGAGACAGATAGTCTGATCACAATTCGACGTTCAAACTCATTGATGGAAAACTCAAAACAAGCAAGTTAAGCAAACACTAAAACGTACAAACAGCGCGACATTTGCATTGTTATAACAAAAGCTTTTGAAAACTTAGTGGCGGTATTTGAGTGGCGATAGAATTAGGATTACATCATTGACGCAAATATTCACACTAAGAGAATATGTACATACCTTCGATAATGACAGGGCTGGAACAGCTATAGAAAGTACAACGTGGCAGCGAAGTCTGGTCGTTCAAATAAAGACCAAGATAGTTATCAACTGATCAATAAGCACGGTAGCTTCACTCGTTTAAGTTCCAGATTCATGCCTCGGACTAGCTCTAAACACTAGTTAACTGCTCCACGCGTCAGCACTTGCAGGATTACTGTACGAGCGACTAGAAGGTGGTGCATGCATAATAGCAAATATCAACCTGTCTCAGTCAAGACGGGAATGGTGAAACCAATCTATGGAGTAGCTGTGCCAAGAGCAGACGAGAACAACCGATTAAATGGATGCAAGGCGTTCAGGCCCAGCCAGGTAAGTTAAAATGATAGCTCATACCACATGAACGCGTGCCGTGTTCACGAAGGCGGTTTGTCAAAACCTGGGGTTTTTGTCGCCTTCCTATCCGGACAAACACTGCCACTGGCCGAGGGACAGGTGCAGGGGACGGTGTGGCATTCAAACAACCAGCTTATCGTTACCCTCAATTTCAAGTATTTTGATCCAAATATGGGGTGTCCCAATTGTTTGCACTTTGAAAAAGTAGTGCGGCTCTTACAGTCGATAAAAACCACAAATGATTGAAATTCAAGGAACTTTGGGAAGATAGTTGGTTGGTCTCCAAAAGGCAGTTCACGCCGCCGGTCTGTACGCTAGCGCACAAAATCTGGCATCGAATGACGGTTTGAAAAGTGATAGCACATGGGGCCAGGAGGCTTCGAAAAGACTTTGGAGAAAGGTGAGGTGCGTCCACAAACCAAAATCGCTACGGGGAGAATAAATTACACCGGATAGGAAGAGGTGTACTCTACTACATGCTAGCCACATTGCGAAGCAGATCATACAGGAAAAAGTCGAGCGAATTTTCAGTAAGCATAACCAATGATAAGCTTAAACATTCGTGCGCCGTTAAGCTTGAGCAAATTATCGATATCACAGACCGAATACTTCAAGGATTTACACTAAGGGTTAATTAATGACATACTTGGGGTGCAGGATGATGGGACAGTTCCAATCTACCACAGGCTTATTTCACGCCAAAAGTCAGGTAATCGCACACACGGAGGACAAATGAAAAGATGTGAGGGTAGAATTGATAGATTATCTAATGGACAATAGGTAGATAAAAACGAATGAGTAACATCCTACGGTACATACCGTGTGAGCAAAATGAACCAAATTTAAGGAGCAGTAGAAACATCCCTGAATGCTTCCGCCAAAACAGAAGCAACCACCCCCACAAAGTGGGGATATAAACAAAACTGGCACGTAGAAGCTGATGTGTAACAAAGAATTCTTTTCCCTTTATTCGACTGTACACTGTAAATGCGTGCGATCCGAAGGAATGCGTGAAATAAACTAGGCTGGTCAGCCCACATAAGCGTTAACCACATTGGACCAGGCACTATAACGTCGGAAACGGTCAATCGAGCGCACGATGAAATAATACATATTGCTCGACTGTACATGAGTCAGAGTGCATGCCATCGGGAGTGGTAACGCAGCCACCTCACCAACCTGAGTGAACATAAACAAAAAGTGAGAGCGACGAAAAGGCTGGGTTAGCTTCAACAAATCGTGTTTAGCGTGCAATCGACATAACTTCAGATCGAAGAAAAATTCACTGGACGTGTTAGCTGGCTGAAACTATACTCAAATGATTTCAAAGATGGCTTATTGTGCATGGGAAGCGCTTCATACTAGCAGTCGTATGTCAGACAACCTGTCGATCATGATGGCGGAAACTACAGTTCACTGAAAGTATGCTCTCGTGAATCACATTAGGCGCGGATGTTCGGTAGGTTTGCCATTATATTCATTTCCAGGTTTATCTCGTACACTTGGGTAACAGGTTGTGACCTATCAGACAGAAAAGCAATAAATGTGATATAACGAAAAACGACAAAATGGGCCTTTGTGAAAAAGATGAGTTAAACCTACCGGAGACGGGCCTGTGAGTGCAACAAGCCACGTTTGAGAGCGCTTTCGATCAGCGTTGTGGGCATTGTAGAATATCACAAGTAAACAGACGACACATACTAACCTTGCCAGGTGATCAGGGTGTTCATGGTCCGTGACCACTTCAATACATGAGTAAACCAGTAGAATATACCTCTAAGTCAGACATGTAGCATCGGTGTTAGATCAACCAATAGATAGACAGTCTTCAATGGACGATGGATAATGTAACACCCCACGCAGTGGCCCTAAAAATCAGCACGCTGTCTTAAACGGTGCGATCATTCATACGGGAGACGACACCAACCAATCAGCAAAACCATCGGCAAGCGATTAAAACAACACTTTCGGGGGTTGCCGGAATGAAGGTCTTTCGTTTTTTGCTTGCAAACCAGCAAACTGTTGTGCCTTACAGAACACTTGACTTTTGTGTCGGGCAGACAGCCGAACCACCATGTGAAAAAGCTCAACCACATTCACTTGTGACATTCGGATTGCTCTTTTATCTCGACAGGAGACAGAGGAACTGTCCTGTTAACTCCAATAGATGATCGTGCAGTGAACACGGTTACCTCCTGAAAGCGCGACCAGAGCTTCACAACTTTTTATAAGAAGACGGATGCGACCACTTTTGAGTACTGTTCAATTTACGTTAAACCAAAATACTCTTCTATTTACTATTGAACGTTTGTATATAAAATATCTTTAACATCGGATCCTGTGGCGTCAAATATTGCGAACGGCCAGTTTCCTGGAGCGTGCTGTCAACAAGAAACACTCCCACGCTACCCTAACCATTAATCAATGCAACCGTAGAAGTAAACAAACGAATGAAGCAGAACACGGTGAATGTTTCAGTAAACACCAGTCAGGTTTCCAATACGAACCTTCTTCCAGGGAAGACACGTGTACAGGGTTTCGGCGGTCAATTCGGAGGACGCGTAACTATAGATCTCGTAAGCAGTCGCGGCCTCGAACATGAGGGACTGGTACGTCACGGTCCATTGAAGGCAAACGCCTGCATAGGTGGGAGCACACGAGAATTCTTAAGTGAGAGTGGTAAATTCAACGTACAAGTTAGTTCAATTATCAAAATCAAGACGAAACACCGTCATTAGGAAATAAATTCAATGTTCGATAACCTGCAAGTAACGAAGCACTAGAAACAATCGTTCAATCGCTCGTACTGACTTAGGAAGTACTCAACCGACTCAATATTGCTTCTATATTCTAACCAACCTAAGTGTCTCTTTCCGAACTTGTTAGAACTACACCACATAAAACCAGAATTTTCGAGGTGCCATCGACCAACTGGTAATTAAACCATCGATTAAGAACAGTGAACTGCAACACTCCAAATTATTTTTGGGGTTGGAAAAATTGGTGTTCAACGCGCGATCGATCAACAGGAGGAGTTCGATCATTGAACTGTATAATGAAAAAAACGATAGAACTGATAGCGATTAAATTATGTCGTCCTGAGTAACGCAAACGTGAAAGTTGGCTCGGATACTCAAACCACCGAAACGAGCTATCAAGTTTTGTAGGCTTGCCATCACTGGCAATATCAATCCACTACGGCGGACCTTACACCTACTCACTTTTTCTTTTTATAGTGATCACACAAGCTGGCGGTGGACTCTCGGGAACAACTTCGTTCGGAAATTGTCATCTTACTGTCTGTTTTGTCCGTACAACGGTTACACTGTGTCTCTTTCAACGCATACAGCCGGCAGATCGTCCGCTTTATTTGAACGTCTGATGGACCACTGAAGGATGGTTCAGAACGACACGTGGCCCTCATGACTCAGTTGAATAAGCAAAGACGTACGTCAAGTTCAACAATGTGAGCAGTGCTTTTGTACGGCCCAGTCTTAGTAAAATGTGTACACAAAAAGAACCGCAAGAATAAAAGCAGCAAACAGGTGGAAGCCACACAGCGGTCAATTATTTTTCAACTGTTGAATTACAGCATATCTTGTTAACATGGTTTTGTGATAGTCAATTGTTAGTCTCAACCAGCGATGTATACCACTGTCAATGTCGACGGTAAGAGTCAGACGAACACGCACGTCTACAGTCTTCATAAAATGTGTTGCTGTGCTCGGTCCCATTGAACAAGAAATGTGGGCCAATCGACCTACAATTCACGAGAATGTAAGGTATGTTCTAGGGTCAATGTATCAAATAAAACAGAATCGTGGAGAAAATAAGCGAAATGACTTGGTGAACACATGCTCAATAATGACAGGCTGAACGTCGACAATAGTGATTCAAAGGTTACATAAGATACACCTTACATGAATACACGCACGTGACCGAGCAATAGATAAGGTTCTCATGATCACTCGTACAGAGATAGACACGTTACTGAATGTTACCACGTCGCGCAGCATACGGGGGGGGGGGCGGTTGAACCGGAGATATCAACTGCACACTAATGGATTCAAAAAAAATCGTTGATGTACTCCATTAATAACACTCTTGAAGAGTAATGAGGTGGGACAACGTAACGCACGTGTCAATAAGATTTACCGGAATACAACTTATAGGAAGGAGATTGGAAAGCATAAGCACACGTGTCGGACCATACAGGAGTCAAAGTCGGTTGACGGTTTAGAATAAACAACTGTAACACTGCAAAAGAAAATGGAGCAAGGGAATGAAGGGACAACCAGGATGGGAAAAACAAATCCAATCAGAGACTACTGAACACAAAACAAAACATCCCACATGCAACAAACAAAAGCTAACTGAAAATCCTTGTACCATTCAGTGAACAGACTGTTTTCGATAAATACTCCTCTTTATAAGTTGGAATGTTATTGAACAAAGATCAACGAAGGGAAAATTTGATTGGGTAAACGATTGACAATACTTCGCTGTGGTTAGGAACACACACGAAGTCGGTCCTAGTTAGTCAGATGGTAGTGCGAAAGCTTGAGCGCAGATTAGATATCCACCGCCAGGCAACAAGAAGACCCAACTAATTTACTGAACGCGCATCTCGATTCTGCGCTGGAAGTTATCAATGCAAGACACAAACCCGACACATTCTAGCGACATTTCAGATTGGGAAAATCCAGACACTAAATGAGTGTCATTAATAAGTTAAGTCAGCTTCAGTGAATAACTCATAAGGTGATGAGGTAAGCCACACAAACATAGAGTTCGAAATGAATAATGCGACTAACTCTAAGCTACGCGATAAGTTCACTCCTAAAAAACTGAGAGTAGATAACAGGATTGAGTGATTTAAAAACATGACAGCGAACACATTAGTGCAACTTGCTAAAGGGTCTCTTGTTGCACACTCTCAATGAGGTGAATATCCTTTAACAGAAACCGTCAACAAGGCCTGACGGTTCGTGACGTTCAGCAAATAACTTCCCAGTGCAACAGCTGACTGGAGAACCTCAGTCGATGTAGTGTGGTACACTCATATCAAACAAGGTTTACGGGTTTCAATCGATATCTCTGGCACGACTGAACTGAATAACTGTTGTCGCCAACACCAGCTTCGAGCAGTCAAAATGGCTGACGACGACGGAATGCAAGGAGCATTTAGTTATAAAAACGTACCTTCGGCTGCTTCTGCTATAGTCAGTTGGGGCATTGGTTGAATAGGATACTGGCTGGAAGGTTGAAGTGGGACCGGCGGAAGAGGCGCGACGGGAAGCTGCTGCAATTCGTGGCATGAGAGCTGATGGAATTGCAACAACAGCGGCGGGCGCTGTTTGACACCTATGGCAGGAGGAGCGAACCAGGCGATTCGAGAGGCAGTTGGTGGGACGTGGGCGATCACAGAGTTTGTTGACTGACAGGAATTCGTGGCTACGACACCACAAAAAGCAACATCCATAATAAAAAACTATTGATTTTAAGTAGTTGGTGCTACGACATACTCATGGGAAACAGTAATGAATGGGGGAAAAGTGGAGTCCAGGTTAAAGCAACAGTAAGTGTCACTTTAATCCCAGTAAAGACGCTTATGTAACTTGCTCAAGTTCTAAATTCAAACAACCACGGATATGAGTTGCGGCCCCGAACTATACTGCTACCTTGGTGAGGTGGTCGGGCTTGTATACCGTTTTGATCCAGCGGGCTATGCTTACTAGGACTTTGGTCCTTCCAGGTGCAACCTTGTCAGACAGGCCAAACGGCACCGACGCGTATTCTGAAACGCTTGGGATGCGCGATCAATTGGTCAATTAATTACAATGCACAGCTTGCGATGGTTGGGTCACGTGCTCCGTGCCGGACATTACATATTGAGGCCACTAACAATTGGATAAAGGCGCATGGTAATCAAGCAACAACGTGGTCACGAAATATGAAGACCTTGACTGTTCCACTGAGTAAAATGGGCAAGCATCGCCTGCCGGTTAGATAGACTATCCGAGATGGCGATGTGTCGCAGTCAATGTCGTATTTGTATCCATACCATTTCTAGTTCTTCTGCTTAGTCTTCTTTAGTATTTGCTGACCTTCTTAGTAACGTTTCCTTCTAGGATATTCCACGTCAATGTTGAGGTGAGCGGTGGCCCGAGCCACAGTACCTTTGATCAGGCTCATGGCTGTTATGATGATGATGAGCTGCAGCTATCCGAATCGCGCTCCTTGAGCACCACAACCTTGTGTCCACGTAACGCAAGAATGAGAGATAGCACTGTGAGAACTCGATCACGAATATGGCAGTCACAAGTTACATTCTAACATAGAAGCACATCAAGACAGGCTGCTCCAACTAATTTTCTCACTATTCCCATTCGTCGATTCATAGAATTGTTCATCTAAACTATGGAGGCTTCAGGCGTAGATGTATACAAGCGTAAGCAAAGCATATGCTTTAAGAAAACTTCTACTTTGTAGCAGTTTGGAGTGTGATTTTAGCTTTACCCTAGGATTTATGTCTTTTTTTATTTCCCCACTCCTAGATCCCTGCTTGAATGTACTGCACCGACAGGAAACGCAACCCGGTTGACCTCCGAATCACGAAGTCCTGGATATGAAAGTGAAATCAACAAAGTTGGATGCCCCAGTAACTACGACCATGCAACAGTTCACCAACGTAACTGGAAAGTGAGCGGAAATAAACGACGTCATCACCTATGTGTTAACTTACCACATAATCGAAAGGCCAACGAATGTGCTATTCGATGTCAAGCTTGGGAGAAAATGCACAGCGGCGTTGCGGACACACAGTCAAGCCGTTAGGAAACAGGTTGAATGGGTCTGGAAACTCACCACATACAAACAATGTGGTGATGCTGAATCGTCAAACAAACTGACAACCTACATACACCTCACTCGAATGACAGAAATATGCTACCGCGTATTTACTGTTATCCAAAGATACATCCTTACCAGGGTACGCGAGTGCTTGCATGCATCACGGAATCAAAACCGATCAAGTTTGAATTCTTGAACGCGCGGTACAGACCATGGCTTTCGAATCATCACCTCATACATCGCCAGAAGGTGAAATTTATCAAAACCTCGAGTCCATTTATTAACAGTTTTGCATGATCCCATATGGAATCTTGCTGAAACAGTCTATCCCAGAATTATACGCCACACTTCATGAGTAGAATATGTGGGTAGCCGAAATCATGGCTCAGCTGATAGAGTGAACCATCTAGGAGAAAGCGGTCTCAGCCACCAAATCAGGCCCAGTGAGAACCTTGTTTTTCTCATCTCAATAAAAATACCAGGGCTTCAAGCGTAATTCCACACTACCGCATAAAACACTACAGAACACCAAATCACGATATCCCAAAATGACGTTAGGGAGAAATCTGTCTGCGGAATGAGAACTGGCAGGTGGCGTTCCCCATCAGAAATTATCTGTACCGTGTAGTGCATCGATTGGTCACCAGTAACTTCCAATCCATTCGTTTGAGTACACAGAAACGACCAGATTCGACGCAACCTTCAAAATACGGAAACTATTTAAATTAGGCACTTCTAACTCACTAACTGCCCTGTAACATGTTCCGATTGGTAATCAGCACACGCCTTTAAATAAATTTAGTATGAACTCCAACATGACACTCAACTTTTTTTCAGTACAGGTGGCTGGACTTGGAGAGCATCTGATGTAATTCAGTGACGAAATCTTTATTGGAACAAGTGGCACGCACGTAATCACTTACAGGCAAATTACTGAAGTTTATCAAAAAAGTTATGGCACATTTTAAATAGCTTCCAGTTTCGCGTATCCGAAAAAGTCTTAAACACTCGTACGTCTTTTTAAACGATCTCACACTAGGCTGGTGATCAACAGTCACACATACACACATCTAATATTACACACTTGTATTTCTGATGGTTTTACCGAAACAAATAGTTTCAAAATGTCAAATGACATAAGTTTACGATAAGTTTAACACAGTCACGAGCACATAATAGATAGTAGACGTAATTTAAAACAACTCTACATCAACGGCACTAAAAGAAAGACGGTAAATATTTTCGTGTCAGTAATAAACATCTACATGAAGACTGAAAATGAAGCCATCTACCACAGAAGTCTTCTACTTATACCAAGAGGTTTTTTTTCACACAAACGTTTCCGGCCGATGGAGATTAACAGAAATTCTTTGAACATCCTTAGCGGAGTTTTCTTTTGTCCACTCGTCTTTTAGTTGTTAACCATCATGTGACCTTGATTGTTATGTTTCATAATTGTTCATTAAAATTCTGGTTCTGGAATAAGTGCAGACCAACATATACTCTATACATAACTGGATAGTTTTCGTTCTGATAGACACGCTTTCCACAGGATTCATTTGAAAGTAGCCAGAAGGACCGACGCATTATTGCCCTGCCTAAAAGCCAACCGTTGTTCGTCCCATGACTGGCAATTAAGGTTTCAACAGTAGGCTATTTTTGCGGTATATCCAACATACTTTCCCAGACTTTACAACTGGCGACGGGAAGAGTAAGGCGGACACACACGTTCGAGCAGGTGCTAACCTTTAACAAACGCTAACGGAAACAAGTTAAGCATGTACAAAAGAAACTGATTGAAACACTGATGCACAGTTTGTGGATGTAGTAATACATACCGGGATCCAGCCTGAGACAGAATCACTAATCAACCCTACCAGTGAATGCCCGTTCGATAATGTTATTCTGCCGACTAAAAGCTAAGCAGTTGTTCCAGTGATAAACCGTTTTTCTAAATGATAGATGTGTGGTGTTTTCATTGTTTTGTACTCCATTCTGCTGGTCTCGCGTAATTGTTGCATCACACCGTATCGCACATTTTCGTTTGACTCGAGAAAAAAAACTGTTTCGTGTACGTGTCAGTTCTTTCTTCAACGTCGAAAACTGGCAGCCAGCTGAGACATTTGATTGCTGGATTACACTGGATTCAGCTTCAGCGCTTCGAACCATCCACTACGCTTGGGACATACCGAATAACATCCAGCATCATTTCACGTTTGATGAACACTGTTCATCTTTCATGAGTCAGACCTTGGCTTCACCCTTATTCTGTGGTTCATTGATTTTCACTGGACTACAAGTACACTATCAAAAGATGGCCCAAGTCCCCACGAAAGTCGACATAACAATTCTGAAGCAACACGTAGAAAACGTTTACGGACAACTGAAAAGGGTTGAAAACCATCAACTGTTAAGGACATTTATGACCGATTTCATCGAAGATAACAGTCTCCAGAGGACAGACTTCAGGACCTTTTAAACTTGCACAAAACAATGCGAAATTATTGTGTCGAAAGGAGCTAGGTCTCCAGAATCGCCCTCCAATAAAATAGGTCATACAGCTGGGAGATGCAGTAAACGGACCCGTTCGGTCGAACAATATGTGGACATTATAATGTTCAAATGAATGGACGGATGAAGGGAGGAGTAATCGACATGCCCATATAATAAACAATTCTTGGAGACCATGCGGACTTGGCGTAGGGAAATGAAGTCGTTCATCAAAGGGGTTGGCCACTGTGGGTCGTGTTCGTCTGCCGGGCTGGGGCCCTCGCGACTCACAGAGTCGGCGGTTGGAGACTCTAGGTGAGATGGCGGCCAATCGAGCTCAGTGGCGTGAATGCTGTCGTTGTTTGGCCGAGTTGTCTGTGAAGTGAGTGCATTTAATGACGCGGGGCAGTGAAAGCCGTAAGGAAGCAGTCTCGCTGATGACGCCTTACTCTCACTTGCAGCTCGGTTGTTTGTTTGCAAGGTGTAGGCACCTTGATGTAGAATGTTTAAATATAGACGTAGTTATTTTCAGTGATTAGGTCCCTTCCCATTCCCTTCTTTCTTCCTATATAAGGTTTGCTTTTTCTTCATGGTTGTGTGACAGTTAAGCATTAGTGTGAACAACTGATGCATTGCTGTCTATGATGATGATGATGGCATGATAAAGTGCCGGATTTGCGTGTTTCACGATTAGAACGGCACGATTACAGCCCACGACAAGTGTTCTGATTATTCCCACGCTGCGGATCTGACAAATGTCAAGCAAACCAGGCACCAACGACTAAAGCACCGGAAGAACACATTGTGATCAGGATGTTTGCCTCATATTATCTCCCAAACGCCTTCCGCATTGCTATTCTTAGGAACGCCTGTAGTAAAAAATAAACAAGCTATCGGCAGTCTAAGGCCTTCTGTGTTTAGTGTGCTGAAATTAGCCTTGGGCTTAAAACAGTTAGTCAAGCACTAACATCTAGTATGATGAGTCCCAACAACACAGTGTTATACCAAATAAGTTCTGGAGAACACGTCAGTAACGACTCTGAATGTCAATCAAACAGTTATGAACGGTACTAAACACAATTTGGCCTGCAATATGCTGAACGTATAATGAATTGTGCTAAACGAAAAATAAATCCACATAGACACGAGCAGTGATGGAAAACTAGAATCATGAGCTGTAGAAGAACGTGTACCGTAATATGAATATTAAGCAAAACAAATTACTTATAAATAAAACAAACACATTCATCATTTACACAGAAAGAATACTTAATTTTTCGTAAGTGCAAACCCAATTTATTTCAATCAGCTCACTAGGTCTGTCTACGAGATAGTTAAACAAAACGCCGACTGCGCGCACTACAACTGTGAACATGGCTGAACAGCACACGCCCTTACTCGTTTTCGAGGTGATCAGAGCGGAAAGATTGGTTCGCTGAGTATTCGATGCTAAACACCTCTCAACGACGTTCTGTTTAGGCAAACATGGTGGAGGTACTGGCAAGGTCTCATCGACAGTCAGGCCAACTGTCGGGCTAGCATCGGCTGTAAGATCAATCATATCCATTGGCCGAACAGACAAGGGTACTTTAACAGGCAGGGTTGAACAGACATCAAGGACCGCGGCGGTCGACGCGGCTGTGGAAGTAGGGATAGATGACGAAGTCGTCGCAGTAATCGGGGGTCGCAGTGCTGACTGAACATGGTTTGCAATGCAGGTGGTAGGTTTCGAACGGTCCACAGTGACCAAAGCTTGTTGAATGGTGGAACCTAGCGCGGTGTCTAGTTCAGCAGAGCTGGTCGGCGGGCCACTAGAGGGCAGTCGAGGAGCTTGGGACGATAGTGTGCGGCGTTGACCTACACCGGTGGTCGGTGCCGGAAGGGCTCCCTGCAACAGATCACAAAAAGGAAAGATAAAGGGCAAACCAGTAGTTTAAATCCAGCCAACGAGTGTCAAGCTAACGACCATTGTGATCGGGCATACAGGCTACCGTAACAACAGCAACGGTCTGGAAACCAGCAGACCACGTAAATGGCCAACAGTTTCCGTCGTGAACAAAATGCACAGCCATAATGAGATAGCAAACGAGATAAACGTGTGGCTGAACTAATTCACTCACTCGCTGCTCTCTCAACATCTGTTTAAGATCGTTAGACGCATGCTCGATACAATCCATGCGTTGTTTGAGTTCCTCGAAAGTGGATCGCAACGAACTGGTCGCCTCTTCTGCAGTCTTCAAACGACTGAGATAAGTACCGAGATTTTGCTGAAGAGCCGATCGGAATTTTGTATCGAACGTAGAGCGGAAAGTTTGCATCAAGTCCGGAGGTAGAGGCCACAGCACGGTCGCGAGGCCGTCTCGAGTGTTTACGAATCCATTGGTCAGCGGCTGTGCGGAGGGATCTAGGGAGAGTCGGGCACGCTTGAGGTTTTGCTCTTGTAACACACCGGACTGGGTAGCCTGGTTCGCGTTAGTGGTGGAGAAAGCGGAACAAACATTGGGGGCTGTAAGCAAATCGGCTGACGCAATCGACTTGTCCACTATGTCTGTATGAGTGTTCACGTGGTTGATGTTCACATCAATATCACAATTCCACCCTGCCTTCGACATCAGGAATGGTCATCGAAAGTTGAGCTGAAAAAAGTAACAGGTTGATGACCGAAAAATTCTTGAATACGGATGTCATACACTGAATGCCTACTGACAGTTATTAGTTTCAACAGAGTACTGTAAACAAACTCAACAGTGTCGCTGCTGGCGCAGCGAAGTAAATCTGGCTGCACCGAAGCTGAATGACACGAAACGAGTGAACAGCAGGTGGATCAACTCCCATCCTAATGCTGGAAGAAGCCCTAAATAATCCGTGAAATGGAGACAACCCGGTGGCGCAATTCGCACACATGGTACTGGAGGTCGTAACTTTCAGATAGCAACGAGCATCAATACTGATGACCTACAGCACGTAAGCAGGTTGTGAACAATAAAACCATTCACAAACCAAATTGAGGGAGGCGAGAAATTACATAAGACAAGACTTATACACAAACTAATAAAACTAACAACAAAGGATTAATGAACAGAGTCGTAAGAAATTAAACGTAGCAATGATGAGGTGATGGGGATGCTCATCTTCGCCGGCAAACAAGATGATAAGCAAATACACGGCAAAGAATCACGCGTTCCACCCTGAGTGGCCATGTTTCGCTGCCACAGTGATACAACCCTCATAGTCACCAGACACACGACTCGTAAGCACTGGAGAGATGCGCCACTCTCGCCGGAAGTGTCATAGACCAGCGAATAACATCTTGGCCTCGGAGATACGCGCTTCTGTTTCATTCTCTACAGGACTCCCCGTTGATGCAGCTTTCCAAGTACACAAACCAATCAACGGCCCCATAATCTCACTATTCAACGTTACACCTGCTTAATCAATGGAGCCTTGCAAAGGTACTTTGCATTTTGAGGCTGTCAGACACATTCCCAGGCAATTACTAGAAAGCGAAATAACCTTTGAGTTCTCCGTGCCGCTTGAAAACTGTCAAACAAAACACCTCGTTGCCAACATAATTAACATCAATCAGTCTCCCACAGGGGAGGAGGTTCATGTCAGCATCTTGTGAGTGCCACGGACAGCCTTCCATTGTCTGGTATCTGATGAAATTAAGCAACAAATCGTGAACGTGGACAGCCCCAATGTACACCGCTCTTTCAGACAGTTCAGCGCAAACCCCAAACTGAACTAAAGTATGGGAATGAGACGCCAGTAAAAATTTTGTGCGTAAACAACGCTAAAAGTAAAGATCGATCCATCGAGTCGAACGCACGCTTATAGTCAGGAAACACAGCGGCTTTTGGCCGGCACTACACGTGAGGTTGCTCCAGAATTTCGCGAAGAGTATAAATTCGAAAAATGCATCCTCGCCCAGGGTGAAACTCTGCATGTTCGTCCATAATTTTCTCTCTCGATATGTAATGAGTGGACGAGGTGTGATGGATGACAGCAGTCCATAAATGAATGCAGTCAAGTTAATTCCTCAATGCTGTAAATGGAATTAGCAGCACCGGCATTTTCTACCCAAGAGGGGTTATAGACCTCAGGTAACGCCTCGCCACCACCACCACCATCATGATCATCATCATCATCATAGACAGCAATACATCAGT
>QNGE01008184.1:6127-18424 GCA_008508345.1 Paragonimus westermani
GACAGTAAAAACGCTTGACTCGACGTAAGCATCGGCAGAACACGAGACACAGAAAACACGAGAGTTCAATAACTTGATGGACGCACACAAAACTGGACAGGACGGTTATCTGTATACTGTTTTGCAGAAGATATCGAGCACGTAATCGGTGGAGTTAATTGACTGTTGACACTTCCCCAGTAACGATCACTCCAGTTGTTCAGAGGCGGTTCAGTAATGGCAGTCTCTGAACAACTAAACTACTAAACTGCTGTGCAAGCTTATTGGCGTAGTGTCCAACTGCTCAAGGTTTATACGTCAACCGTACTACTTGACCACGGAAGTAAGCCAGCGTAAGCTCATTCACCTTGTCGCTGTGAGCAATCCCGCACTAACAGGAGGTAGATGACTACGCACATTGTTTAACATTATCTAGCCGCACACGGTTGTGGAGAGAAGCATGTGTCAGGCGAAAGCAGTGCTGATTGTCAGTTAGTGCTGGTTGCAACTAACTAACTAGCAACCAGTTAGTGCTGGTTGCTAGTGTCAACAACGAAAGAATGAGGCTTTGCTTTATTGTGAAATGACGCTCATCTGTAGTATTGTGCCAACATTGATCATCATGGTGTCGTCATGTTTCCTGGCACACGGCTACAGCTGCCTTTGTATTGTGTCAGTTACATCTTCGACTAGTGACAAAATGGACGAGCAGACTACCGCGGTGATTACTCCGACGCCCTTCAAGGCTGGTGACGGTGATGCGTCAGCGACAATGCCAGGTCGGGAGCTGGACAGCGTTGCATCAACTACCGCTGACGTGCAACATAAGACGACTACAGGTATGTGACATATGTGTTGTTTCATGTGCTGTTCCAAGCCGACCATTTTTGGATACTTAGTGTTGACATCGAACGACGGTGCGGCATGATATACAATTTCATTCTGCCTGTGTATATACAATGTTTTGATGTATTCTAGTTCTCTACTTGGTCTGTTTTTCCATGGTTTTATGTGGGAGGTTTTACGCTTTTTACTACTTGGAACACTGTTTTTTCTCTGGAGTTCACTGGTTGGCCTTCAGATTATGTATTACTTTAGAATCTTTGACAGCTATTTGCACATATCTGCAATTTTGCTGGTTTCATATAAGCGTTCGTTGCCGGTTGTTGGGATATCTTGGTCTTTTGTTGCAATCGTCATTAAAACTGTGTGGTGACATTCTTTAATCCGTGTTTTGTGGAATGAATCGCTTTTTGGATTTGATCGCGTAAATTTTTGTGTATAGAACATTTATTCACAGCATTTTTGGAACCATCAGTAACAACATTGTTTTATTTGCTCAATTCAAAGTTTCCGTAATGTTCAATTTGGCCCACTCACTGAGATATTTTTGCCGACGGATTGTGCTGAGCATTTTTATATGGCAGTTTCATTCCGACCAAATTGCGATTCATAGCGCAGTAGACAACACGGGTGCATCACAGGCTTTGGCCACTTTTCCGATCTAAAGTGGTTTCAGCGTTCTGCAAAGTGAAATTCGTGTCTAGTGGTATTTTCGAATGATTCGGAATTCAAATTCTAGCAGAACGTACTATTACAGTGGATGTAGCCACCAACCCTTTTCTACGTACGAGAAATTACTGCACCATTAAATTTTGAAAGTAGTCGCCATGAGGACATTCATTTGATGATCAGATGGAACGAGGTAATTCTGTTCATTCTCCTTTCGAAACGATCGGAAAAGTGTACCAAAATATAAACAACGTTGTAATTGAGTGTTTGTACTTGACCACTCGGTCGTGCATATTGTGAGGCTGTCGGCCTTGTGGTTAACTCGCCAGTGTCACAAATACAAGCAGCAGATTGCAAACCCAGGTTCAGATAGGGATGTCCTTCGACGTTTCAATTACATAGATGCTATCTACTGCTGCTGATATCAAGCAGTGCATTACACACAATATCACTTGTTTGATTTACATATCGTGACCGATTGCTGACCTTTCGGTCATTTGCTAGCAATGACTAGCCTGATATTGAGTGACCCACTGTGCATCAATGCCACTTGTTCATTAAGATTGGACAAGCCAGTAGCGGAAGCTAGCAAATGAATACATGAGTGTCATTTGCTTGACAGGAATGTTGCTTGTGAACAAGTTAGTGGATACATGTCAACTTTAACGTCTTTCTACTAACTTAGTTGTTGGCAATATTCTCTTCATCAACCAATATTTATGCACTCAATCAACTGGAATGTCACTCAAAACGGAAAAATGTTGACCATGGAAATCTAAGTGTGCTTAGTATATGTCTATTTGCCTGCATCGCTGGTCGACTTTATCACTACTTAAATGTAGTTTAACTTGCCGAGCTTACTTCCGACTACTGTTTCAAAAACAGTCATCACCCAACTTTCCATTCGCGAAACAGATGCGCCACCACGTCGAATGATATGATTCCTTATTACACCCACATATCCTGCCTCATATTGTATAGAGGTATTGTTTACTCGTGATCCGAGGCCATACTGCCTGTGGCTATTTATTGATGTCGAGGATGAACTTCAACACAGAAGGTCCCCATCATTCTTGTACGTTACTGTTTCGATTGCGCTTCACCGAGTGTGCATTCAAATGGTGTTGTGCAAGAATTTCCTTCATATTAGTGTTATTAAATGGAACTCAAGGGTGTCTTCAAACACCGCTAGTTTCAAACGTGCCATAGGTTACAAGAACATCAGTTTCTTGAAGCCGCCAATCATATTTGGAATCATTTTGTTGTTGTGCTCACAAACTGCGTTAACCCCACCGCTTGGCCTCCGGTTGTTGTACCATGAGTGCCGCAACTTTGCAGACTGCGGCACACTTGTCAAATGACTATTAACGCATGTGCATTATATTTGCTTTCACTTAAAAGCAATGCTTACAAAAAGTTAGTACACAGAGCCGCCAGATTCACCGTTTGCAACAAACTTCTAATATCAGACAGACAAGAACATGTAACTTGATTGAGGAGCATTACAAGGCAAGTGTAATCCAGCTCCCTAGCGAATACTAAGAGCATCATGGTGTGTACGTTTTATGAATTCGTTTTACAAGATATACATTTTATCACGCTTCTCAAAATCTGTGATGCAGAGTACATCACATTATATTCTTTCTAATCGCACACAAATCGGGACATAAAACTCCGCAATACTCATCGATCTGATTCACATTCACTCTCTTTGAATTCGCCTTTACAAGCCTCTTTCTTAAAATAAATTCTGGACAGGGATTTGTCTTTTTCTTTCAAGGAAACTAAACGATGGTTGAAATAAATCCCGTTCTTCAAATATGAATTTGAGTATCGGCCACCACTCAACCAAAACAAGTGCACTATCTTACTTGAATATCTCAACAGTCTTGTAAAACATGTGAAGTACCTTCTTGGCAAGTCATGCGTTCCAACTGACTGAGCCTTGTAGCTGGATCCCCTCTGCTGACGCAATTGTTTTCACCAGAATTCCAAAACTTCCTAAACGCTCACGACTTTTCATGATCCATTTGAATCTGTGTCCAGATTCGGCATAGAGGAGCGGACTTCCTACAGATGCGTTGAGAACTATATTGTCGCGCAGTGTTTGCGGGGAAGATGCAAGTATTGTCCCAGCAATGTAGAGAAACAGGTTCAAATGCCTTCGGTTCTATTGTGTTTCAATTTCAATTCCAAGGACAGTGAAGATCACAATTCAGCAAACGTATACACAAAGCGGTCATACAGTGAATCTGCAGCGTTCTTATTAGGATAGCCTCCATGTTTTCCTTTCTCAGTAGCTAGTATCGCGTCAAATATCGATCAAATATATATATCAATAAGCAGGTACGTTGTTGAATTCGTTGTGAGAGCACGTTTATTGTTCAGTTCCTGGGGCTTCTCATATTCGAGGTGGGGAATTCAATTATTCGTACATTGATTCATACAGTACCGTATTGAATCCAGTTTCCACGAGTGTGTTCCCAATAACAGTTTCGATGATACACTTCCTTCCCATCACTGAATATTGTGGAAAGGCATTTTTTGGATTAACAGATTACGCGTAACTCGGTATGAACTTGAATCGCTGGTGAAAGATTTAGTAAGCTACCACATAAGAAACCTTGGTGGGGATTAACAAAACATGTAACATACAATGTCAGACCTCTGATGACTGAACTAGATAACAATTATGTACACAAGTGATTTGGTGCTATGTAGAAACCCACCCAAGTAATGTTTCTGCATTGGTTGGTGGGGTGAGATTATTTCTAATAAATCTCGAAAGCGGTTACTCATAGACGCGAGGCGTAATTCGAATTATCCTCGAGCACGCTACCTACAACGGCACGGAATGCAAAGTCAAATTTCTATTACGCCACAATCCCAACTTGCTTCGAGGTTGTTCGTCAGCTGCGAACTTTTGTTTCAAGATATTCCGTTTCCGTCGAAGTCCTTCCGAGTTAGGCGACTACATTCGACGACATCTCTCACCCTGACACGGCTATATTCTGGGAGAAAAAATTGAGAGAACGATTCTTGCACGCGGTAGCATTTTGCGCACTTTTAATCTAGTTCTTTCTGACCGTCCCCCAAAACGCATATGATAACGAAGAACACCGACATCCAGTTTAATCAGAGACAATCCGTGAGCAGATCACGTTTGATGTATCGGCCTGCCTTCATTTGATTCAATGGCGCTCGGCTTTTCCAGTAGGTAGGTTTGTCTCCAAATCAACATCTCATGAAAATTGAAGTATATTGTGAGAACTTCCAACCTCATCGCTTCGGATGTACGGAATAAAACAATTTTGTTACTTTTGCATCTTTACAGGAAACACAAAAGTGCATTCCGTCGATCTCCATCATGGCGTGTACGCAAAGTAAGAACAAACGACAAAAGTTTTTAATATTGCAATAATCTACGAATAGAAATTTTGTTATGCCAGAGGTCAGGGTCATGACGCCTTTGTCTGAACCGACTATACAAAACGTTGGAGTGATTTTGTCGTATGTTTAACACAGACGCTTGCATATATAAACCACTGTAAGAAGTAGACAACAATCGTGTACTGAACATTTTCAGGTCTCAAAACCGGCCGAGAGCAAATGCGATGAAATTGTTTACAGTATTCCGTATGAATCCGAATCAAATGGTAACGGTGCATCGTTTGTGAAGGAGAAGAGAACTCTCATCGGCTCAACCAAACGGATTGTAAGGGAGGACCTAGCATTTCAGCCCTATCTTTAAACTCTTTGCACTTCAAATCTCGCAAGCGCATTAGAAGTAAACCGCAACGGTCGCCGACCTAATTCAGGGAAACCGTGCTACACATTGCGTTTTTCGTAAGTTTGTCCGCTTTGTACCAGTGTGAAACCCCACAATGCCCAACATAGAACTCACATGATTAGCCGATCAACCAATATTTGTTTGCAAGATACACGTGAACATTAGAAACACACCTGTATCATATGACACACTGTACAGGAAAGCGGATATTAAGGTGACTGGCAGCAAATACAGGGATAAACATTGGAGTGCGCTTCAATATGACATGGTGTTTTCCATACGCAAACTGGGCATTAGCGACCACAGCATTAGTGACGTCCTTGACTTTGTGCTTTTTGTTAATGAGCGCTTCTCTCTGCAGTGTTGTTGAAGTCCATACCCTAAGTGTTCATTTTCCAGATAAGAAATCATCACAACACCAGCGTTCTTTATACACAGTAGTGGTTCCGAGAAAAATTGAGAACGACTAGATGGCGAGAACATTCTGCGTAGCTGCCACAAAAATTGATGAACAAGTGAAGGAAATGAAAAAAATGCAATGAATTCTTAATCCATGGAAACCCATACCATCGTCTATGATAACTGTCACGTAGAGCTTACACAAGGCACAACAAAATACGTGGTGTCGGTTGCCGTTAATCATGCACAATGTAAGATCAAATTCGCACTAGATTAAATTGCTCTTACCTGATCACTTTTCTATTGCTGGTCATAGCAAGAATATTCCATACAGACGATCTAATTTGTAACAGAAACACTTTCCCACTTGATTTAACCGATGTATGATAGGTATGCGACAGATTTGATCATTTATGAATTGTGTGGCTTGAACAAAACATTACGTCGGCTATCAACCTCAGTTTACCACCACTGGGTTATTGGTAGAGTCATTTCTGAATGGATGGTCATATGGACAGAAATTGTACAATTTGTGATGCCGTGTATCACTCGTTCGTAATTCCAGACCTGCTGCATCCATATTAACATCATGACGTAGGGCCTCACCATTCTCACAGTTGACTCACTTTTATCTGTCTGTTGATTACAGCNAAATGGAGAATTGAGTCGACGGTTTGGAGGGCCGCATGAAACAAACAATATGTCGGCTATCAACCTCAGTTTACCATCACTGGGTTATTGGTGGAGTCAGTTCTAAATGGATGGTTATATGGACAGAAATTGCACAATTTTTGATACCGTGTATCACTCGTTAGTATTTTCATATCTGCTGTGGAGCCTCACCATTCTCATAGCTAACACACTTTTATCTGTCTGTTGATTACAGCCAAAAACACAGCAGCTGGCCTCGCCAATCCATGGTCGTTATATCTGGGAATCGCCATCACTATCTGTGATATTGCTGGCTAATATTGGTGCACCAGTGCATTCTTGTGAAGAGATTCAGTTCGACCTATCCACACAAACTATTGTACTCCTGGAATTTCTCCTCTACAAGTCGTTTTGATCGCTAGTAATATTGCACAGTAGGAAGCTTTCTGCCGAAAATCAAATATATCCGTGATTTTCCCGATTTCATTGCATTGAACCTTGATAGAGCTTTCGCGGTTACATGAAGTAAAGTTGCGTTCAGGGCTCTCATCGTAACTACGTGTCGACATATTGATACCAAGCAATGCATCGAGGCGAATAAGGATGCGGATATTTCGAGAATGGATTAGCACATGAAAATCGTTGAAATTAAATGAATCTGATTCAACCGAACATTGGAAACCATCTACAGTTGCTACGGTGAATCTACGAGGTCCATAGCAAATACAACGTCTCCGAGGACTATCTACTTGGAAGGAAAGGATATGCAACCAAACAGACANTACAAGAGCGTTTGCTAAGGAAATGCAAATGATCTTTTCATATAAGCCGCAAGACGTCACCATAGCTGGGTACGATGAATGAACAGATGTTCCATGACATGTTTATGATTCGGGCGGGTACACGAGGACATTCGCAACACTGAAACATGAAAGTCTGGTTAGATGGTGACTACAGTCATTCGTACGGCTCCAATGTAAACCCTATGAACTGATAAACGGAAGGTTGTTGTGACTGATAAACACGATTTGACTGGGAAGTCGATTGTTGCAAGATATCCACTGTACTACATGCACACCACGAGTCATAAATGGAGACACTAGTTTGTCGGGCTCATGCGTGCCACATACTCGACATTTTGTCAGTGACAAACGTTTATCAAATGCTCTCAGCACTACGCACAAACATGTTTTTGAAGGTTGCTCCCGTTTTCCCGCCTTCTCTTTCATTTAATCTTGGCATGCAACCCAGTGCGAATGCTGTACACTATAATATCCTAAAGCCAGTTCACTGACACTTCGCAAAACAAGTCTCTAATTGAAGCGTATTGCATGTTTTTACGTGCATGTCCGTCAAATTTATATTTACAGATATCTACACCGAAGAATTAACGTCCAATCATCATTTATCTCAGGCATAATGTGCCATTTGTCCATTAGAATAGGATACTAAGAAAACAAAACTTACGAGATGGATCCCTTTTGCACACTCTCATCAGTCGTGAACGTGTGACTAGCATGGAAGCTAAGTCAACGAGACTGAAATGAAGCGATCAGAATTATAAATCAGGCTGACTCGTGATTGATACCCACGACTATACCCACGCTAAACACAGACGAGGAAACTGTCAATATTTCGCACCCACTTATTGTGTGTTTCTTTTGCGATAGATTTCCACCAGACATATGATTTGGAACCGAGAGGTGGAACGGCCTCCTATTTGACTAACACAGTCATAGGTGAAATCATTCATCAGAAGGACATTGTGTTCGCGCATACACATAAGGATGATATCAGGGCTATTCTACGGATGGTGAACGCTGAAACGATTGGGCAGTTTGGCATGACTAATTTCAATGACTGAGTTCCGTTTACCCGAGTCGTCTCAGCTGGCGTGTCTAGCTCACAGACTACGATTAGCTCAGCGATTCGCATGAATCTTCTCGGGCTCACCTAGCACCAGCTATGAATGTAAGCACCAATTAATTTTCGATAACTTCCATCACGCTCTATTACTGTTTAACCTATTTAATGATTCCATCTATTCACTGGCATTGCTTGATACAGATGAACCAAGTGGCGTCCTGAACACTTCCGTTCCATACCTCCTTGCTTCGAGTGTGGTATTCATTTTGAAGTTGTTGAATACTCTGTTCGCCAGAACGTTCTACAGTGTCTGCTTCATAAGAATTGCGACTGTTCATTATACGTTATTCAGTATACGTATCACTGTGTAACAGTGACCATTTATGTATCAACATCAAACTGAATTCTAACACAGGCAGACTGCCCTGCACCAGTTAGTCGTATGGTGTGCTCACGTCATTTGTATGAATGCTTGTCGAGCTGAACAGATCACATCATAGCTACGACGATCTTTTACAATCGGAATTTGTATTGCCTATTTATCAATTACGGGCTATGAAATCACGTGATTTCCCTCTCACGCAGCCCTAATTGCAGTGGAGTTTCCAGCCGGCCTCGAGTTATTTCGACCAGATAGTACGCTTGTTAAGGGTAATCTCTACCATACTTGGGACAAATGAGGACCATCTGTGGACAAGTCGGATGATGGGATTTTGTCAATCACGAGTGCAGCATGTAGGTTGTTCTCTAAGTTAGAAAACTGTCCTGTGGTACACGGTCCACTTTGCGAAACTGTGCCGCAGTTCAGTCTAGAGGGGAACTGATGAGTGGAACTCTGTAACCATAGGAAGCCATGTGTTATGCTCAACTACGTAATTTCCTGAATAGCGGGATAGAGCTAATATTATATGATTGATCATTGAATGAAATACTATATCAGATGAGTTTATGGTGTGCTACAAGGAGGATTAGCTGATTACGCGGGCTTGCAATAAATGCTGACAGGTTATGGGAACTGAAGCTCAGTTGAAGTTTGATGTTACGTTGAGAGAACCACTCGGCGACTATCAGATAGGATCAGTGAACACAGTTTCAAATGGCTGCCTAATGGTATACCGGAACCGATCTCAAGTGCAACCGAGTCACATCTGATCGGGTCATCGAATCACACCCAACCAAGTGTTCAAAATTAATTGCAAATCGCATCACTTCCGATTCCCAGTTGTCAGGGTGAGACTGTTATCGATGGCTGGTACGATCGCTATGGAATTCTGCAGACAACAATTTTCCTTCCGTTTATGGTCAAACATAGCATCTATTGGGAACACGGTTCTAATGAACTGGAGTAAATAACTAATGTAAGGTAATTAACAAGGATGTTATGGCAACCAAATGTAGCTGACTTCTTTGTACACGGCAATTGTTTAGTATAGAGGAGCTTCTCAACCTTTTCTTTGTAGCTTCACTGCGAATACCATCAATAACAACCCGCTCACTAGTTTTGTTACCTGTGAATTATCGCAAGAAACGTTCTTCCATGAGCGACTCACGGAACTCCAGATATCTACAAAACATAGGACAATGTGCATCGGATAAGCATCCCGAACCATGATCGGCCAAATCAAAAAACCTGTATCTAGGGTTACGGAGGAAGATAAGCGTCAAGATAGACAGTTGACCGTGACATGACACAGGCAATGTTTGAAGAACGGATGTGCAGAAACTGCCCACAAGTGGTGAAGAGTCGTACTCCGGTGTTTGGTATTTGTTATATGCGAGATACTCTGACCTCCTGCCGGCCGTAGCCGAAAATATACCGAGTGTGCAACTTGGAAACCTGTAGAAATTTAACCAGGAAACCAGAGTTGGTTTGGTCTATCTTCAGAACCTAAACCAAGGGGATAGGAAGATTTGATCGAATATCCGAGAGAAAGATCATGCAATGATAACGTGATGTCACTTATTGACTTGTGGTGAATGCATGTTTCGGTGTTACTCTTGAAGGCTATCTGCTGTGCAAACGTCAGTGTATTTGTATTTCAAGAGGTAAAACACTGTCAATATTCACCATGGCCCTTGGGCTTAACAGGAAAATCAGTTCAGCAGCCAACTAATTGCATTGTAATGACAATTTTCTCTACATACTTGACGCATTGAGGGGCTTTCAATCGTACAGTTGAATTAACTGTTGGTACTGACGGCCTACTGCGCAGTTTCATGTACCCTTGCTGTTATACATTATTCAAAATATGTAATTCGCTCCCACGTCTTTTTTTTCTCGATTTGCCGCTTAAGTTGTCCCTTTTTTCCGAAGTCAGTCTCTTGCTAAGCTTTGCTTGCAGAAGAAAGACGTGATATCAGGGGTATATTCGTGGACTCTGAAACGCAACACTTTGAAAATGCGTTTCAAACGAAAGTGCTCCTTTGGTTCAGCACTCACGTAAGCAACAGTCTGACACACGCTCCTCAAACATAAAGCAATGTCGGTAGGTTTTTCGCTGTTGGTTAGTGCAACATTTTTGAGTGCACTTATAACTCTGTCCGCACAATGCATGACTCGATGAACAAGTTAGTTACTTCCAAGTGAGATTCGAGAAAACGAAATGGAACTAACCGTAAGGTTGCATACAATTTCACCGTGAGCGTTCAATCTTACAACCGTTTCAAGTTCTTAAACTAACCAAACGAAACCCAATGGTTAACATTCCAATAAAATAGAAGGGCAGAGAACTGGCCTCAGTTATTCGATCCAAACTAACAGTTGACAAGCATCTAGCAGAAGTTCACGACTTTGGTCGGTTCAAATTGGGCATCGTCATTCGGTCGCAGCCGTATTAGACGCACGTTCCGTTCTTATTAGAGCTTAGCGATGGCTCATATGTTTATCCACGCTGAAATTTGCGCTCCGGTTCCCATGCTTCTGAGACTAGGCTGTAGCTGAGGCTGATATCGACCAGAAGAAGTGTAGTCCGGTAATTTCCTATCAGAGATGCAGGCTTAAAAGTCTATCTGAATATAAAGGCTGCTATGTATACATTTATATTACTCTCTGTATGTAAGTGACTGAATGGTATGTAAAAAAAATTGCGCTGATCGTCATGACACGACACAATTATTTAGAGAGGACTTGGCCGGAGTACAAGTCTCGGCCGCGTTGAGAATAAGCACTACTGACTAGCTTGGAAGGAGGCTAAACTCACGTTTGGTGCTCGTTTTTGAAACAGGCCGGCTAAAGAATCCATAGAAATGCAGAAGTTGTGATGAGTCGGAAGTGCTCTTCACGTTGTATATGTTTATGAGATTATTTTATTCTATTTATCACTGCATTCAATACAGGAGATGTTTTTCACAAACGTTCGTAGGTCCATTGTTCAGTAAAGTGAGGACTCATAGTTCAAGCAAACAATACTTACACATTGAACTTAAGCATATAAAACGTCATTTTATTATTGCTTTCTTTTATCTGTATCTTTTCAAACAAGATAAGAATTTCGTTTTCAGTTGGGAGTCTTCGTTGGCGGATATTGTGCCCCTCTGTGAAGCTTGGGAAATATGATTAACAAATATGTACGCACGTTTGTTGCTTTGAGGTGTGTTGCATTGAGATGAACGTGAATACAATGCCGGTTATAATCTGCAACCTCCACCACAACCAAGAGTATGGTGGTCGCAAGTGCTGAAAGCCATGAGATGTGAATCTGTGCGGACTTTCAATAAAAACGAGAGTAAACGGATGTATGTCTTCAGAGTTTCAAAAATTTATCCACGACCCATATATCAGATAACTTATGCTTTGTCTTTGATAACCTAAATATTTGTGTTCATTTCAAGGTAGCTACTATATGAACTAGTTGCACTAACAAGATGTGCGGAAGGAAATTTCCAAGAACAAACTTCACTAACCTACAGAATAAGTGGGAAAAACACTATTGTGCCAATAGTTAGAGAGACACAGCTGAAGGAAATTCTTTATCAGGTGAATATGGTGAACGATACGTTGAAGTATGCGCAATTATCCATATTTTTTATTCACCACGGGCTGTAAAATGGGGTTCTCCAAGTACACAGCCAGATATGGAATTGAAACGTCCCACGCAAAA
>QNGE01008185.1:7437-18421 GCA_008508345.1 Paragonimus westermani
ATATTTAAATTAATCAAAAATAGGGTAGACACTGAGTGGTGAACGATTTATTGTGACGTTTCAAATCCACACTAGGATCCGTTATCAAACAAATAAAAAAAATTTGTTTGATAACGGATCCTAGGGTGGATTTGAAACGTCACAATAAATCGTTCACCACTCAGTGTCTACCCTATTTTTGATTAATTTAAATATATATATATGTGTATATACAAATATATTCAACTATATTTGTACAAATATATATTTGAATATATGTATATTGTTGTGTATATTTGCATACATATAGATGTACACGTATATATCTATATATGAACACAAATATATGTGTGCACATGTACATGCATATGCACAAAATGTGTACTACGTGATATACTTATATATCACATTTTACACATTCATATATATACATATATGAATATCCGTATGTAAAATAATATATATTTAGGTATATATTTACGTACTTGCGTATAGGTATTATTGCATACATATATTTCTACAGAAATATGTATATATATATGTACGTATATATGTGTATATACATATACTTACATATATATGTATATACATGGCCAAATATATATATATAGCTATCTGTTTAGACCCAATGCACATATATACAGACAGCTGATTCAACGTCCGGAAGTGATTTACCGATAATGTACCATTTAAACACTTTTACGTCCGATGTTATGATGTTTTTCGGATCTCACTTGGAAAGATCACTTGTACCATTTTGCTAAAACCTCCGGTCACATTCATTTCGTCAGCGTTTTCCAGTTCTTCGTGTGCGAAAGGAAACGCAAACCCTTCGGAGGTGGTCAGCAGTGCGTCCAGAGATCGTTTTAGAGCTTTGCTTGAGTCTCGATCGTGTAAAATTTTATTATGCATGTAATCTTCCCCTATCCCCGTTATTTATTGCAATCCTCAAGAGAAGGGCTGCGCCCTATTTTCAATTATCGTCTTCCAGATCAACAGATGCCTGCTGACACTCAAAAAGGATGACCGACTGGTTCCGGGAAAACTGAGCCTCTGCCTCTGACTCGTGTGGCTTCTGGTCTGCGTCATTCGTGATTTGATATTAGTTCGCTGCTCGCGTCCCATTAGCCGTTCTTGAAAGCGATCGGGAGACATGCATTTTAGACTGACATTGGTAGAATCGCAAGACAATATTTCCCCCACTACCCTCTCCGGACTCAACATGGTCGGTGAGGTTAAGAGAATTTCAAGTGGCATTTTGTGCCCGGACCGCTTGCAACTACCGGGTTTGTGACGTTCCGAGGGAAAAAAGACTCTAAGACTGGTTCAGCTTGCTCGGTTGGACATTTTATGAGGAAGCAACCAAATATAGCAACTCTTTATTCTCTGAGAGCTTTCTGCTTAATTTTTTATCACCGACTCCTTAATGTGTGCATTTGACAGGGCAACCGCCCTTCTGGTGATTGTAACACCAGGGCGGACAAGTGCTGTATACTCAGTCAAAAACTGTAGTTCCGATTTCATTTTGTACAAATTGCGTTAGTACTCATCTATGTTACTCCCCATGAAATAAATAGAAGGATATACAGGGCTAAGAAAAGCCCCGAATCTACAGTCGCATGTTTTCTGCTTCACTCCACTTACCGTGATGCATGGGATCGGTCAGCATCCGGGCGGTGCTCTGGCTTTCGCCGAGCCTACAAATGATGCAGATATAACTGAGAGATGAAGAAGCTGTTTGTTATGGTGTCCGTTGATGCCAGTACACATGACGTGATACCACTTTTGACATTGGTAGCACTGCATAACGCTTTTTACCTACATTTTACACCCATATCGGTCGCAGACGCTTGCTGTCACAGTCAGTGTCTGCTGAGTCCCAGCACTGTTAGATTTAACACGGGTCATTATCGACAGGGATGAGTCATATGCAGTGAATAACTGTTAGTTTTCAGTGATTCAGAAAGTACGAAACAGACACGATGAAGTGGAAAGAATTCTGTTGTACAAATAATTCAATACGTAGCGAATTGTTGCTATTGGATAACGAATGACAGTGGTCTCATGCAGTTTTTGATATACAGGGCACCAGTAGGACAGAAATATGAATAGGCAGTGACAGCGAGAAAAGATAAGCCAAATTTCGGGTCACCCGTGCAATCTGGTGTAGAAACGTTGGGGGACAAGGGATCACTATACGTCGCCCTGAAGTCGTCATGAGTTGTTCGAATCGACTTCCAGAAAACTCAAGTTGAAAGAGCAAATCTTATCAAGTGTTGGGTAGATTGGTCGCCAATTCCATTCTTACCGTAATATGCAAACGTATTAACAGTGGATAATTATTTACCCGGGCGTACATTCATACATATATATATATTTCTCAGAGAGAAAACGTGGACAAAATATCAGGCGTAAACTCGCACTGCCTGTTTTGTTTGGATCTTTGCATCCATGAATATACACTCTGATAAGTGTCAGTGGGTGTGTAGAAAAATATTTCCTCATCTGATAGTGACCGGAAGGGAACAGGCGAGACGAAGTCCAAATCCCTAGGTCCCTCTTGAAGTCAACTGTTGAGGTCCATCCTGAATTATGCGCATTAGGTTAATCAGGGTGTCAGGTGATCATTTGAGCGGCGTTTGATCTACTCACAGCGTCTGTTGATAGGTTGAATCTGGAATATTATCATCTTCAATAAGGCGAACGTCCACCAGTTAAGAGCCCGCTGGGTGACCGATTCCGACTCAAAGAAAAGGATACGCTCGTCGAGGTGAGTTTTTTGTTAGTGAGATATCAAGGTAAAGAAAACGGTCGGAAACCAAATGAAGGGAAATGAAAAACGCGACTGTTATATCCGCTGAATATAAAGGTTCCGTGACCAACGACTTGCGTGTACATGACCAGGTACAAACAGTCACAAAATGGCGAAACAGCTAAGCACGATTGAAACTAAGGTAAGGTACAGAGGTAAGGTACAGAGGTAGGGGTAAAGACGAACAAACTGCGCGAGAAGCAACTTCGATAATGGAGCGAATAAAAGCTATGGTAATACATGCAGAATATGTTTGTGAACAGATTTATCCGTCACACGCCTAATCTGAATGGTCAGGGTAGTCCGTGCGGGTGAGGCCTGCAGACACTATCAAGAAGATTTCGCGTGTAAGAAGAGGAAGGTTCAGCAAGAAGGACTAAGTGAAGAAAGAAAGCGTGGTCACCATCTTTCTGTATAACACTCGTCAAACATCCAACGCAAGCACCCATTTCATCACTGTATCAATCGCAGGTCTCCGGTGTCTCATCGGAGCTAGGTATATGCACGTTTAATTTTGTTCAGAAGGGGACTTCAGGCGTCCAGCTAACAATTAGCATGGTCCAGGCCCGTCTATAATGCACTGGGACAACGTGCATTCCAGAATTTCAGATCCCTGGAATGGAGGACAACGTTACTGGAAGTATGGTCGAGATGGCCATCCGTATATCAGAAACAACACTGGAGGTATAGTGAAGACCGGAGATATATCTTACCACCTCCTTATTATGCTAATTCTGTCACCAAAGAAAGGGTTGCTGCGACAAAGTATCCCTCGTCCTACGCCAAAACCTTCCAGCTTATAGAAAATAAGACTATTTGGGGACCACTCGAAGAGCTTGACAAAATGAGGGAGCATGGCGTCTTAGATGTGACCGTTGCCTTTGCTGTCTGTCAGAACATCTGTCCAATTTAACGTAATACATGAAAGGGACCGCTCAAAAAAGAACATACAGAGTAAGAGAGGTGCTCGGAAGATCGTCCATCTGAAGCGCTTCGTCCACTTCCGGTGGGTCAATATCAACGGCTTTCGAAACGTTTCTTCTTATAGATCAAGAGGTGATTCGCAGTTGTAATCCCCGAAACTTTAGGTGAGACTTTTGAGTGGAGAGAATACTGGGTAAGAACGGACTCCCGTCTACTCTAAGGAGGTATGTTTGAAGAGAACCACGCATGAGTCCCATTGAATGCTCAGGGCGAACACAGTGGTCCCATTGGTTTACACAACTTAGACCTGAATTCCTTTCAATCAGAATTTTCTTGGTGGGGATTGGTCGTGGAAGAAGAAGAATAAAAGTGGCGGTTCATGTCACGTTGTGGAAAATTCTTCCAGACTTATACAGCATAGCAGATGTTTGGCCATCCGAAGACATGAAAGCAGCTACCACTATTGTAGGTGCAGTCGAGTGGGTTGCATATTTTGGGAGCAGTGGTAATTATTGAATCGTTCGCTAACGATTCAAGTTCACGCCGAGTTACGCGTAATCTGTTGATCCAGTAAATGCCTCTCAATATCCAACGACAGAGATAATCTATCCTCTAAACGGTTATCGAGAAGGCGCTCGTAATAACTGGATTTAATACGGTACTAATCGAACCAATGTACAAGAAAATTGTCTCTCACCTCGAATGTGAAAATCCTCAGAAATCAAAGAAAGTGCCCGAACAACAAATTAACAGCCAGACACCGATCAACAATGGTGGACGATAAAACGGGTTGAGCTCACTCAAACAAATGGTCATTGGTTTGGTCAGAGCAAAACGACTGTTCATGCATCGAGAAACGACGGGAATAATAAGTTACTCACGGAGAAATACGGAAGAAAAATGTGTAATTTCGGTATTTGGAAGTTTACATGGCTCGGACTAAATAGGGGTAAGGGAAACGGTCAAAGTATGTTGTGTAAGAACAAGGAGGAATAATGTATCTCATTTGGGGAAGAGAGTAGAGCGTAGGGCCACCTCTCAACTTCAAGCAAACCATGGCAATCTCAAAATAACGCAACAAACCTCGACAAAATCAACTGTATTCGCTTGAGATTTCGGATTGACCCTTTGCTTCAGCTTGACCCTTGGAGACAGCTTTGATGCTTGACCTTTCTCCAGCAAACTTGGTGCGCTTTTGTTGTCGAAGGGGAAAGCAAACGAGTGGAAACTCTCCAAATCCACGTAAGCTGCCTTTATATTCTTCATTTCACTCAGATACCACTTGGTAACCACCTACTTGGTGAGCGTTCAGGGAAGACTGAGTGACTGAGGGTTTTTGAAAGAAACCTGCTGGCGAAAACCGGGTCTGGGATCAGGGAGAGAGGAAGCGTTCAATACTGACTTAGGGTGCTCACATGAAAAATTTTTTGGAAGCTGTTTATCTTTATCTTGTAAGGTTTAGGGGAATGCCCCAATCTGAACAGTAGACAATATGTTGCCTTTTTAGTTACCATCATTTCAGACATATCGCGTGCTATATTATGGCTCAATTCGGAATTGATATTGGACATAGTCAGTTCAGTTCAGTTTAGTCCCTAGAATTGAGCCAGAAGTTGCCAGCTTGTGACACCAGTGAGCTCCTGAGGCCGCCCAGTACTACGACGGCGAAGGAGAAAAGTCCTTGTTTCCACACTAATTCATGATGACTTGCAGATTACAGCTGAGGAGCTCAGGCCATCAGTGTATCTTGAACGATGTTTTTTCTACCGTGGCCTTCCGTAATGAGCTGACATTTCTGGATGCCTTGCAGCTACAATTGAATGTCTTGTTTCCGTTTCCAGTGGATGGCCAGCAACAAGGACACGGACTCCAATGTGCTGTGGCGTTATCTTGAGGGACGGTCTGTACAAGTAAGTGAGCGAAAGGATTTTTTCGAGGTGTGTGAGTTTTGGCGCAGATGGAGGCTATGATATTACTACTGCATATCGCTTACGTGAAACCCTGTATCAATCTCGGCGGGGTCAAGACCACAACATTCATTTCTGCTGTGCAGCGTCGAGTGCATGTCGCTCACGCAAGTCTAGATGACGGGAAGTCTCACTTAATTGCCTCGGACATACTGTGGAAGAAGAATCACGGTCTTTTGTCGTGGAGACGCTTCAGGTGAGTCTTTGTTTATTATTGTCCCAACATGGACTTCTTTAAGGCTTGTAAAGTGTAGAGCTGTTGGCCTGCGGCCATCTTTCTACCAGCAGGAGAATTTTTTCTTACACTCCACCACAAAAACCGGAACTCCAAATCTGGTAACCCACAGTATTCACCGGGGCTAGAATCACCAGGGCAACCTACCAACGGCTTTCTGAAAGCAAGCCGGATAAAAACAATATGATTGATTTTCGTGAAGAAATGAGTGCAGCTGCCTCGTTATGAAAACATCCGGTACTACCTCAAATATGGCATGCTGTACAGGTGGACCTGTATGTCGTATACGGTATTAAATTAGCGCGGCCGAACTGCAACTAGAATATGCTACATGTGACAGTCTGTTTATGATTGTTCGACTGCTCATAATTCGCAAACGGACCGCCCAAAGTGAGAATAGGAGTGGACCTAAATATTTCTATGGTTATATGTAAGGAAATACAAAAACAATTACAAAGGCAAAGTCTCAGTTGTTCACGTGGGTAGCCGTCTCAACGAAATCGGCGAGTCTCAATCAAAACCTGCATGGTCAGACATGAACTTCTTCGCGAGTAAGATAAGTCGGGAACGGCAGCTCGCACCGAAGATAAATAATGGAATGTTATTCCGATGGAACAAAAGCGGGATGGATAGGATTTGGAGATCAATCGTCAGGCTAGTGATGCAAATTATGAAAATAGATTTTTTAAGTTGAGGGACGAACAGTTTGACTTTACTTTCAGTCAGGCTGGATCTGATGGCCTAACAAAACAGTAAAAATGGTTTGCGTGAGGTTGGAGAAGTTGAAATTGTCCTGATGCACCATCGGATCCAGTTCTGGAGCGGTAATCAGTGAATGAATTAGGTGGTCAGTCGCTCACAATAAGTGTATTTAGGGAAGTAAGCGGGGCTAACCTAAACTCGAACCTAAACAGAAAAGAGAGGTTAACTGGAAGTCGCTCCCTGGCTGTGAAAAGAACAGGAAAGATTCCAGATGAAAGTGTGAAAGTGACCCTCATAAGTTGGCAAGCAGGCAGGGACGGTTTGAACGAGACAGGCCGACGTGGTTCACACGATCGTAATTCCTCCCCGGTTGGCGAAAATCAGTGATCTGGTCTTGGGGCAGAATAGAAACGCAATGTTTCACGGGCACAGCCTAAACAGGCATGGTTAGGAAGCGGCTTCTGAATTTGGACGGAGGTACTGCACGCGACTAGATGACACTGATCCTGCTGCCATTCAACTACTCGGGGATGTCCTGATAATACTACTGTCTACCAGAGTTTTGGAGGCTGGCTACAGCTAATCCCGTTCACGACGGAAGCAAAAGTTGGGATATCTGGAACCGTCAGTTCGGAAGCCTTGCATCCGCAATGTTAAAAGGCACGAAGAAGATTACGTGGCGCAAGACGGTGCAACATGTTATCAACACACAATATCCTAACGGCACAGCAACAAGGCTCAGTGAGGCAGGAAATTTTCCTGATAATTCTATTGTCCTTCTTCGTTGAAACAGCTCAGCAAATGAACTAAGACGAACCATCCGAGGTATGTTACCTAGACCGTTGGATAGTATTTGACTGTGGTAATCACCGCCTAATACGCATCAAATTAAGCGCCTAAAAGTAAACTAAATTGCAATCAAATGGAGCGACGTCCACCTTTATATCAAAGGTTTTCCTGCGGAGTTGGGAGGGATGGTTCAAGTATGGTGTTACAAGCGGCGGAGTTCTCTAGACTGGTTCCTGGTCCGCCACTCCTAATACACACCAGTTGGTCAGCAAGCTGACTTAGCTGTGCATGTTATTTGTGTGCGAATGGTATGAAACTAGTTGGTTATTCTGGGAAGATTTCTTTACAGCAAAAGTTAAACTAATCTCATCAGTAAGTTGAAGGATGGGGGCTGAAACTAAATGTTGGAGGTTGTAGAGAGCTATCGGAACTCGACATTTTAGTGGAGACTTAACACGCAGCACGAGTGAGAGAAAGCTTTCATCTGACAAAGGTGACTGAAGTTAGAGACTTAGGAACTCGGATGGATGCAAATCTCAAGACCTCAACGCAGAGCGTAGCAGCCTGTAGAATGCAGACCGGACGTCATACGAGCTCAAGAGGACGATTGCATTTAGAGGGTCAAAAGCGGTAACTCCTTCGTAAACTGCGTAAACCTGTCCCCACTTAGAATGACACGTACGGGCGTACAGTCCCTGTTTTACGGTGGGCGGTAGGTACTAGAGTTGGTTCGGGAAGGAGTTAGAGGGATTTCTGGAAAATAGAAAGAAACAGAAGACCTCAGTAGGTTGAAAAAGTTTTTTTCACTCGGAAGAAGGGTCTTAGACATGGTGATCTGATTGAACCGGACGCACAGATCATCTGTTTGTTTTCAGTGAATGTTGGGTGTTGAGGGGTGTGAAGTGAAATTAGATAAGTAGCCAGGCGGATCAAATATTCGCGCATAGTATCTTTTCTGTTGGGTAGTAAACTCCTGGAATTTACTGCTGTCAACTGTAGTGGCGGCCACCACACTCAACCAAATCAAGAGATATGAAACACTCGAAGCCTATCTTTCTTCTTGCGTCAACGACCCATTAGACCCATTGGACGTTCTACCACTAGAATGCTAAGTCATCTTTCGGAGGAATGCTTTCGCACGCACTCTTAGTCTTTCGGTAAGAAGTCTGTCAGTAGCGAATAATCAAGCATGTGCTCATTACCTGAAAAATGCAACCGCCATTGTACCTGCACAACCATTAGGAACGAAGAGGGTAAGACATTTCTAACAGTGCTTATATACAAACCAAATGGAGCTCCTGAATCTCTTTATATTGGCTTACACGAAATCCGCGCTTAAAAAAAACCTGCGCATCTGGATGCCGTCCAAATTACTTTTCGCGTATCGTCGAAAGGTGGTTGCAAGAAGGGGCGTGCTGCACTTAGAATGTACAAGTGCACTTTCCACGGAAAAAAGGGGAAATCCTTTCGAGTGTTTCACGAGGTTTATGTAGAACCGCTATTCCAGTACGCTAATCAGGTCGTGCATACCGGCCTAATAAAAGACGACAGCCACTGAACGATTCCAATGCGAGCTGCCAACCTAGTCATAGGCCTAAGAAACGTCGCCTTTGCATCTTGACACAGAAATCTTGATCCGCAATCACTTGAATTTTAACGACTTTGCAGTGATTTTACTCTCACACTCCTTTGGAGAGGGTCTCGTAGAAAAGTTTTTCATCGCAGGGAATGATGTCAGCCGGCGAGGACACAACTAAGAGCTTTTCAGGCTTAATCTTTAGACATTCCGCACAGGGCACTTGTTTATTGTAGGGTAATCAACTTTTAATTTACTTCTTCCTGAGGTCGTTAACAGTGAGTCTAACGATCGCTTTGGAACACTGCTTGATCCTGAGTTACTTGGCATAGACAAGTTACCTTACTGCTCTTGGTATTTTCTGTATTCGTAACATTCGATACCCCACCCGGCTTTATTTCAAGGGATCGCCTTTCACGCCGGCAAACGCCTGCTTGACACAAGATAGTGTAAGCCTGGTATGTTTTAACACCTTGGGCCTCCGCCCATAGCCAGTGTATCAATCCCTGAAACGCTACACACCTGGTTCTCACATTAGGAACGATGAAAACGATGCATCACCTCAATCAAACCTCCCACAAGATAGCAAGATCCACAACTTAAGGGGACACGAGTTCAAGCTGGACATAAACTGCACTGGCTCACTTTACGACAATTTTGCTGTCTGACTTTGCCCGAAATTGAACGTTCTTCGGACTGCAGCTCTCAAGAAGTTCAAGGCGCATCTTAGTGACTGGCCGTTACACAGTGGCCAGTGTAGACGATGTACTCTTGTTAGGACTACCGGCTCCCATCATGTATGGTACCAATTTGTTTGCCCTTGCTTCTCATCTGAACCCGCCCCATCAATTCCGGTTACCTTGCAATAATCACTCGTTGACTAATACTCGCCCACGATAATTGCTCGTTATTTTAGCACCAATTTCTTCTGTTCCAGGTATTGTTACTTGATTCTTCCGACCACATCAAAATAGGATGAAGACTCATTTCCACATTGCCGTGCCACACCGTACCACGGTTCTGGGTACATTACTCGAAAGCTGTGTGCTGTATTCAGTTTTCAGCGATTTCAGCGATTTGTACACGGGTTCGAGGCTGGGGGCCCAATCTACCCGGATCCAGTACGGCGGTTTTCTGTTGACCTGAAAGGCAGTCATTGAAAACGGGGTGTAGCACCGCTCTTGGGGGTTACAGAAAGTACCAAGAACAGAGTAAAATAATAATCTAGCAAAACAGGATAAATTATTAATTTAACGGTTTATTAAGTAGGTGGGAATCCAATAACACTTTGAGACGGTCTTTAGAAGAGCAGCTAACAATCTCTAGTGGTAGGTCGTTCCAGTAGTTGATAACCCTATGAGAGAAGAACTGTTGTTTTAGGAAGGTCCGAGGTCGAAGCTTACAGAGCTTCTTGTCGTTACCTCTTCGACTGTTATCACTTACTAGGGTGGAAAAATGTTGCACGAGTCCTGTGCTAAGGAGAAAGTGCGTAAGAATTAAGTCGCCGCGGAGTCTACGAAACTCAAGTGGATAAAGATCGAGAATTTCAAGGCGAGACTCGTAGGATAGATGCCGTAAGCCAGTGACCATTTTGGTGGCTACTCGCTTGACACGTTTAGTGGCGAGTATGTCCTTCTTCAAACCGTTGTACGCGACTTGATTTGCATACTCGCGCAGTGGTCTTATATATACTCCGAGAACCATGTGAAAGGCGTGCTTGTCTATCCAGGGAAAGGTTCGTTTGATCACACAGGGAGTCATGCGACCCCATTTGGAGGCTAGCTTGTGATGATAAGAGAAGGAAAATCCAGGCGATAGCCAGATCCGTAGGTCTTTTTTGAAGTCAACTTTCGTGATATATGCTACGCTTTGTGCACCATGGATCACGAATAAGATTCCGGAGCTTCCTCCGGGTGACATGTGCGCACACTCTCTGTCGTTTAGGGGGAAACTCCAATCATCTTGTGGTGGATTGTCAGGCCGGAGGTGCGAGTTTTCGA
>QNGE01008186.1:0-18415 GCA_008508345.1 Paragonimus westermani
GTCATCGAGATACAAAAGCCGTCACACCACGTCAAGATCCAGTCTCACCTGGAAGTTGATTGGTAAACCCGATGTGTGCACCACCAAACGCCGAGCCTAAAGTGCAGCGGGCAACATGTTGCAATTAACTGGTGAGGTAACCTGTAATATTTCTTTTAAAGATGTACATATCAGAGGAACTTGTTATCTTACTGATATCCCACCTTTGGGCTTGGGTGGACAGGCAGACTCGGCATTTTGAATGTGCTTCTAGCATCCGTGTGTCACCTTCCAGCCCATATCTGTTGGGAACACACCCGGGCACTTTAGCAACATTGTTTTGCTGAGATTTTCTAGTTCGTTCCAACCGAGCCTTGGCTGTTGCACGAAGGTTAAGGCTAGGCTTCAACTAACGCCAAACACTCGACCAGTTTTCCGCCGAAAGCGTCTAGTTTCCTACGTCGCTGTCGCAACCGTCGAGAAGGACATCGAACGCCTCAAGCAGTTAGATGCCACTGAGCCAGTCAATTACTCATCTTGGGCAGCCCCTACGGTCATTGTCCATAAAGCAAACGGCAAATTGCGTACCTGTGCTGATTACCCCACTGGCCTCAACACCACCCTGGTTTCGCATCAGTACCCACCCAGCTAAATGGCGGTACCTGCTTCGCAAAGATCGATTTGGCAGACGCCCATTTTCAAGTAGAAATGAAAGCCGATTCGAGGGAGCTTCTGACCATCAACATACATCGTGGTGTGTCCAGATTCAACCGCCTTTCATTTAGTGTGAAATCCGCGCCTGCCATTTTTCAGCAAATAATGGACGCAATGCTGACGGACCTACCAGGGACCGCTGCTTACCTTGATGATATCACGGTTATTGGTTGCAACTCAAGTGAACTTGTGAAGCGTCTCACCGATTTGCTTGACCGCATCCAGCAATATGGTTTCCGTCTCTGTGCCGGCAGATGTGCATTTTTTATCACATCCACCCAATGTCTTGAACTTATCCCGACCCGGATAATATTTTGGCGATCCAACAGATGCCAGCACCCACAAACAATCCCACTTTACGCTCTTTCCTTGGACCATAGCACTTCTTTGCCTGAGATATACCTCATTCGTGTCCCGCTTAACCACTTTTTGAAAAAGACGTTTCCTGGAACCGGTCGTTCTGATACCAGTCAACACTTGATAGAATCAAATCCCTGCCTAATTCTGACGTGCTCTTGGCACATTTCAATCTCTCCCTTGGAATTATTGTAGCCACAGATACTTCCGATTACGGCAGGGGACTACGCCGGAAGGTGAAGGTTAAAAAACAATTATTTCAGACCGTTATTTTATCGAAAAGCGTGATAACTTCAAAGGTAAGAGCTGCTTTTGTCGTTCACGGAATAATCTGATCCTCTACGTTCTGCATTCACATACGAACTGCTGCCGGTGGGATGTTGTCATGAATGTTGTCATTATCACTTGTAACTGAGCGGTATGTGGTTACCATATTTTGACTTGCCGTTGGCTCTTATAACAGTCCACAAAGCAGCAGAGTAAGAAGTATTTACCAGAACAAAGCAGAAAAAGGAAGAAAAAGGAAGACAATTTGGGGGGGGGAACAGTGGAGAGCAGGAAAGCTAGAAAGAGATAATCACAAAAACAGGTGTGCAAAGTGATCGCGACACAGTGCCATGAAAGACTGTTTGCAACCAACAGTGTAAGTGACCGTGGACTGCGGAATCAGGTAAACAGAAATTGCCAACCTTGTTCAGCAGGAGAGTCAAGCCTATCATAGCTCGTGGCCATGTCACCGTCCAGCCACCTTGTGATTTCTCTTAATCAAAAGCAGTCACAGGGGAAAATGTGCGGTACAAATGCCCGTCAGTTAAAGGAGCAAGTGACCCAACAACCAGAGACTGTGCATTATCTCGGTTATCAGCCGAGAATACGCACACAGAGCTCACATGATAATGGCTGGCTGGTGGAAACAACGAAGGCCGAAGATCCAGAATCCATATGCATCCTCCGAACGAATGGGCAAAGTCTCCAACCTAGAGGGTAAGGTTGTGTGTACATACATTTGTGCGTTTGTGCCTATTCGTGCGTCTGAACTATTCACCACCCGCCACGTTCTCTATTTCGCACTGTAGCCGACTTGCTTACAACTTGCCCTTCTGACAACCCTCATCCTCTCTTAGCATCAGTCCGTTGAAGGTACGTGTCGAATCATCAGACATACCCATTAAAAACCCCGCTTTTAAGTGAAATGTGGACGTCCATGCGACGCCACAGGTACCGTAGTCTAGCGAACTCACTAAGTGCTCTTGTCATCCCTGAGCACACCTCGTCACTTATAATACAGGATGATGAGCTGACTACATAGGCAGGTGAATTGGTCGACAGTCTCAAGTGGCCTGCCTGCAACAACATAAGCAGTCTGTGCCAAACTTGACCTTGTGACAAAACTGCAGTTCGAATATGCGAAAGGCATTCCACACAGACCAACCATACCACTTACTAGGTTTGGGATGGTCTGTTCCTGCATAAAGAATAAGTAAGGCAATGCCATCCACATACCCAATATCGGCCAGTTTATCATGGGGCAGGAGCTCCATTTCAAGATCCTTGAAACGTTCCAGTGTCTTTACCAGAATATCGTCCACCAAAGGTACAGATCAGACGCCGACGTCGAACGCCGTTTACAAGGCAGAACGCTGAAGATAACTGCCCATAAATGCGCACTTGGCACTAAGAGCGGCTAGACAGCAAATTCCATCAAGCGACGCACGTTACTGAGACTTCTTTGAGGTGGAGAGGGCGTCAGGTAGCACGTCGTGCAACCGAACAGAAAGCGGCCTTTACGTTTAAAAATACCACGACCGTCGACCGAGAAACAAAGTGTCGATGCGCCAATGTCTGTCGCGAGATGAAGATACGATCAACACATCCGTGACCAGACGGGAAACCTGTCTGGTTTTCTTTGTTTCGGAAGCCACCGCATTATGCGACCCGTGAGTTCGCTGGATGCGACGGTGAGAAGGCTAATACCTCTGCGGTTGTAACATGATGGTCAGTCACCTTTGTTAAAAATGGGGCTGACTACTGATCATCACCAGTCACATAGAACGGAATGTGGTCAGTTCAAACAACACCCCCATTACCACAATTTTTGAGGTGCTGGAGAAAGTAGATTAAGACCTAAAGCTTTTTTGCACTTTAATAATTTACTCCCTTAAGCCACCTCAGTTTCTGATGGAAGATCGTCAGAAACTTCAAAACTAGCCATAAATTTTCCACCATCAACAACTTACTGAGATAGTCCAGACTAGTCGAATCGTTTCTCAAAATAGCCAACCCTTTTGTCAAATCGCCGCGATAAGCTGCAAAGTCGTGAGTCCCTTTTTCACAGTCCCAATAACACGTTGTCGGCGGCTAGTGAAACTACGAAGCAGGGAAAACGGCAGCTCGGTAATAATGATAATGGTTATTCCATTTCTTCGGTTCGCTCGAACTAGTATGCCTCGTTTTGTCGCCTACGCTTTTATTACGCTATTGTCAGATGCGTATAACCTACTTTGAGATACCTTGCTCTCCTAGTTCAAATTAGCGGTCATCCGCGCTATTCTGAAAGTCCTACCAGCAACACAGTAAATGTGCATACGCCACTCGGACGACGGATTCGCAACACAGTGTGGACTGCGAGTTTAGAAAAGACGTGGGTGTATGGCATCCATTCAGCTTATCCTCCGTTCTTCATGTAAAAGCAACAGCAAATGACTTGACGGTATGATACAAGATACTCCCTTGTCTACACAGGGAAGTTTCCACTAACCTATACGAAGTTAAATTTTTGTGCATTGGCTCGAATACGTTAACTCAGTGATTTAGTCTGTGTTCAAGACAAACACACCGGATTGCACACAACCAGAAATGATGCGAATTTTGCCGCGGTTTGAGAGCGTTACTCCCCGGTCGTCTCGCAAATGACTTCATTCTCGCTACCAGAATATAACCGACAATAGAAACAAAGATCCAGCACGTTGCGCCCGTGCATCATCGGTCCTGCAGAATAGTGTGCAGAGAAGGGGAAACGCGATCACCGGGTATATTATTTTTTAAAGTCGCCACAGGTTTAACCCATTTAAGTGCTGAAGATTTCGTGCGGACCGCTTTTTACATTTCCCTCTCCAAGGGGAGCTTACAGCAAAGCCGTTTATTTTTCTGGATACAAAAGGGATACGGAGCCACAACAGAAAGCTGTGGAGCATAAGACCTTCAAAAGTTTTCAGGTGTTCTTTCTGTCGCAGAACACTGGCTTATTGGAATACCTCACCGCCAGTAGCAGCCAATGCTCCCTCTAGACTCGTCTGTTAAGCAAAAGTACACAGTGAACGGTGAGATTCATTTTTTCCTGATGTCCTTTATAAAACGTAGTGCTACACCAGGGTGCTGGCTAGTCACATGGGTGCAGCCTGTAGACGTGGTAACTTGTAAACTGCACATTGGGTAACCTATACGTTTATGGATATAAAGTAGATGTGCCGACCACAACATAGTTATAAGAACAGCGTTAGTTTGAAACCGCGAGTCCGTTGTTTAATGATACTATATTTACTCTCATGCTACTGAGGCCTCAGAGTCTGTTATAAGGAGTGCAACGCCTAGGGTACTAACTTATTTTCCACTGACCTGGATAACATATGACCTGTAACGTAACGCGAGTTATGCCGGATTGGGTATACTTTTAGTTAAGCCTACACCTTGCACTTTCCCATGACTCCCTTTCGTAAAAATGTACGTTCACGCGAGATCATAGGAGGAGTCAGCCTAACCCTGAATAACTGGACTTTTGCTCCCACTGCGTGGATGTCAGCTACAGTCGTAGTCTAGGAGCGTACCGAATTACACAGAATGCAGCAAATCACCCATAAATCTACTGGCCCAACATGTGTATCCAATACAGTCTGTTTCTTCAGTAACCGTGCATATACTTCGAGTCATTAGGGAGTCCCTGAGCAGTACTAAGAAGAAAACGAAATGTAAAATAGTAATTCTTGCTAGCTGTTCGGCGTATTATACATCGTCAAAATAACATGTCGCAAACCCAGTCTTACTATGGAACACGTGGTTCGGACATACGCAAAGTGGAAGTCATTTTGTCAAAAAAGCTAGTGACGCCGACCATCAGTGGAAAACGACAAAGCAGCCTATAAACAAAACGAACTGTGATGTTCTCAGCGTTCCAAATTTACAAAGCAACTGTCACCATATGACCATTTCAGAACAGGAAGCGTTGTTTGACGTCTGACCAAACGAAGAGCGTCCGTGTATTCTAAGATCAATTATGTAAAGTTTTCATACATGTCTCGCATTCGCTTGTAACAACACATCGGCACGAGGCGTGAACACGGCGGCCAGTTTTCAGACCAGCAGTAATATTAATGCAATAATATGGTTCGCCTAGGCGCATAATCACTATTCTCAGCTCCAACACAACAGTGAATTAATCATAACGTGGGTTTAACCCATCATGATTTTCATTAGAACATCCGAAAGCAAGCAGAGATGAACACACTTACGATGGACGCTGTAAGGCCCGTTAGGGCATTAGAGTAGCAACATAAGTGACCCGCTTGATGCAGTAAAACAAGACAACCCTGTGTTTAATTAGAGAGTGTGGCGTTGATTATGAACATTTCACCTATCCAGAGCCGTGATAACATATGTGATCCAAAAAGCGCACCCATCTTTTGTGTGTCTTCAGCGACTCGCAGCCCGAACATGTGGATAACAGTCGCGGGTAACACGAAAGTTGGTTTAAATTTACTCCATGTCATTGTCCATTCATATTTTTACTACCTTGATGCCCAGCGCATCAGGAAATTATATTCGATCATTGCTATTCTTTGTCGAATAGCATAACTCATTGCGTATTGTATTATTTGTTTTCGATGTTATCCGTACATTTTTTAACCCCCTAGCATTTTACTCATCCTTGTCGACAGAGACCCGTGTCATGTCTAGCAGTGTTGGGGTTCAGCAGGCACAGTTTGTAGCAGCAAGCGTCTGCGTCCGGTATGGATGTAAAATGTCCGTACAAAACGGTAAGCAGTGCCATCAGTGGCAAAAGTGGCATCACTTCAAGTGTACTGGTCTTGACGAACACCTGTACAAACAACTAGTCTTCATCTCTCATGTACACCTGTATGAGTTGCAGGTTCAACGGAAGCCAAGGCAGCGCTCTGCAGCTGACTGGTCTTTCACGCACCACGTCAAGTGGAGTGAAGCAGAAAACCTGCGACTGTACATACGGGGCTCTTCTTAGCTCTGGATCTCCTTCATTTCTTCCGTGGGGAGTAAGATAGAAGAGTTCCAACGGACTCTGTACAAAAATGAAACTGGACCTACACCCTCTGAATAAGTATACAGCGCTTGAACTCCCTGGTGTTGCAATCACCGAGAAATCAGTTGCCCTATCAACTGCACACGTAGAGGAGGCGGCAGCAAAAATGAAGAAAAAAGCTCTCAGGGAAAAGGAAGTTATTTTATGGGTGCACTTCCCCACAACCTCTTCTACAGTTGAGCTAGCTGGAACAGTTCTAGGGACTTCCATCCCTCCAGATGCCACAAACCTGGTACTTGCGAGTAGGCTACGGGCCAAGACAACACAAAAGTCACTTGGCCTTTTGGTAAATTTGCCAGCCATGCTTAGCCCCAAGGTAGTGGTGAGAAAAACAGAGGCTTTGAAGTCCGCCAACGCCCATCTGGAAGGCGTATTTTTCGACCGCTTCCGGCAAGAGAGAACGGGACGCGAACAGTCAAAACCATGGCAGACCAGAAGCTACAGCTGGAGACTGAAGTCGTGGTTCCTGCTCTCGAAGTATCCCCTCAGACCCCTGTGCCTGTTGTGAAAAGCGGAAGCACCGTCTGCATGGTTGTTAAAACGACCGACGCCCCAGGCATAGACAAGAGCATTGAGGGTACCGACACCGAGCAAAAACCGTCTTCAGAGTTACCCACCCCGAAACCCACCAGAATACTCAGCAGAAAACTCTTCCTCCCAAGAATTCGGAACGGAAGCATCTTGTTAGGGACGCCCCCTGCAACTCAAAAGGCATCAATTTGGCATACCCCTATGGATATTTTCTTCAGTAGCCCATAACACAGCGCGCACTGCCGTCTTTCAAACATCGCACTGCGCAAACGAAGTCAAATTTTCCGTGGGTGATAACTTCCAAACACCTCCCCAACCAGCAGAATTTGAGAGGGGCGTAAAGGTCGCTAGTGGCGGCGCTAAGAATGCTGATCAAACGCCCGGTAGGGTCGCTGACCTACGCACAGGCGGTGATATCGCCCCCACAGCCTCGAAGGAGGGCCGCGAGAACAACTCGGATGAACAGATCGAGTACAGCCCACCATCCTCCTCAATTCTAGGCCTCCTTTCACAGGCCCTTCCTCACACCATCTTCTCTTTTTTCTCGCGAAATCCAGCGAGGAGGTAACTTTCAGATGCATGTATACGAACTGCCTGAGTCTGGTTAATAAATTACCGGAAATAAGACAGTTAGCTCATCACACTCAACCCCACATGTTCGCCTTCACGGAGGCCTGGCTTACAGGTGATATCAGGGATAATGGAACTGAGTGTCCCGGGTGTATTCAGTTTACCGGACTGATTCCCCAGAAGAAAAATGGGGTTTTGCGACTTTTCTTCAACAGTGTCTCCCGACACCCACTTTTATTGGTGGCTTTCAATCCTCTGTGTGGCTTTGACTGCCACTGCGTGGCCAAGACTTACTCCTAGTGGGGGTTACTTATCGTTCTCCCTCATCAGACGTCTCCGACGACGACACCGTTCTGGTAAGCCTGGAAAACTTCCTAGGGCCACAACGCTTTACTCATCTGCTTGTTATGGGTGACTTGAATGCACCCAAGATAAACTGGGCATCAGTTTTTCGCCAGGACTGTGAGAGCCGAATTTCGGCTTACTTATCGACCCTGATACGTCGGAAGGCGTGGTCACAGCACGTCACCGCCCCGTCGTGGCATCGTTTTGGTCAGATTTTCTCTCTGCTCGACTTAGTTCTCACTAATGAGAGCCACCTGGTAGAAAAAGTGATCACCAAGCCGCCACTTGGACGCAGCGACCACTCTCTGTCAGCCTTTGAACTTGTCTGTTACTGGTTACAGCAGCCAGCAAATAGGTCCGCATTTCGAAACTTTAATCAGGCAGATTTTAGCGGCCTGAGAACCTACCTAGGTTTACTTCTTCTTGACCTGGACTCCACAGACCAGAACTACCGTACGTTTCAAAGCGCAATGCAGAATGCGGACGACTTATTTCCACCACATAAACTGTACACTTTCTCTTATCGGCCATCCCTTCCGCGCAGGATACGTCGTCTTCTCGATAACCGTTCCCATTTATTCGCGGAGCATAAGCTTACAGGAAACTCAGAGGGCCCGAACTAGCCACACACTGTCCGAAACAGGTGTAGACGGGAAATCCGCGAACACACCAAACTCGCATAAGAGAAGACCCTCCTCAGATCTCGTGGGAACAAGAAATTCCTATCCATGCATATGCGACGACTAAGAAAGTGAAAAAACTTCAGCTCTTTCTTCAAGACTGCCCAACGGGGAGACTTCATATGACGCCCTAGTTGTGGCCGAGATATTCAAGGAATAGTACTCGGCAGTCTACGACTTTGCATCCTGGCATCCTTTACTACTGTTGCAGAAGTTCAGGCAACCGCTCGTGGCCGCTGAGTTTTATGTGCTAGATGTTGAAGATCTTTTAATCAAGGTTAATTCATACAATGCAATGGGTCGGGAGAAGATCCATCCCAGAATACTCAAGGAAGCTGCGGCTAGTCTGGCCTAACCCCTTTATAAGCTGTTTGAGCAAACACTCCGGACTAGCGCTCTCCCCAACGCATGAAAAGAGGCGACGGTCACATCCATATTTTAAATGGGTTACCGGCACTCTCCGGCTAGCGCGGCATACTCAATCACTTCTTATCAGACAATTTTTTCTCTTCCACCCAGCATGGCTTCCTTCCAAATCGGTCATGCATAACAAACGTGCTTATTTTCACGGATAGTCTGACGGAGGTCGAAGAAAATGGCCTCATATCAGATGCTATCTTCTTTGATTTCGCGAAAGCTTTTGACTGTGTCCCACACGGCCCCCTGAAACACAAACTGGCAGCCTATGGTATTCAAGGAGAGGTTCTTCGCTGGATTGCCTCTTTTCTTGATAACAGACCGTTGAGCGTTAGGACCGGATCAGACCTTTCGTATTCCTCTTAAATTTCTGCGGGAGTTCCTCAGGGGTCAGTGCAAGGTCCTTTGTTATTCCTCACTGACATCAACGACCTTCCAAACAATATTTCCAACAACGCCCTCTTATACGCAGACGACCTGAAAGTCTGGAATGCCACTGATTCTAGTGCACCACAGATTGATCTTGACGCGATCAATCGCTGGTCGGACGATTGCAGTCTCCCACTAAATGACAATATATATGCTCGCATGTCACTCGGTGGAGATCCTGACAATGCCTTCATGATTCATAGTGCATCTAGCACAGTATATATCATAAGAATGGGTCTGAAGAAAGATCTGAGCATCTGGTTGTCGGTTAATTTGTCCTTCATGTATCACCATGCGATGGTGGCATGAAAGAGAATTGTCGCTCTTATGATGATTAGGCGCACTGTCCCCGCATAGATAAGATACCTTTTCAAACGCTTTACGGAGTTTATATAGGACCACTCCTTAAGTATGCGAATCAGGTCGTGTATACCGGCCTGAAGAAAGACATATTAGCTGTTGAGCATGTCCAGCGCGTTGCTACTAAGGTGGTCGCGGGACTGAGCAATGTTACTTACGAGCCGCGACTTGAAATTCTTGACCTGTACCCACTTGAATTTCGAAGACTTCGCGGTGATTTAATACTCACACACTACGTCTTTAGAGTAGGTCTTGTAGAACAGTTCTTCACCGTAGTGAATGGCGACGGCCGGCGAGGACGTGATAGGAAGCTTTTCAAGCTTCGTCCTCGGACTGCTTTTAGGCAGCAGTTCTTTTCTTACAAGGTTATTTGCTACTAGAACAGTCTGAGGTCGTCAGCAGCGCTTCTAGGGATCGGTTCAAAGCTGCTCTTGATTCTCATTTAACTAACATGCGAGTAATCTTACTTTGTTCTTGGTATTCACTGTAATCCTCAAGAGCGGTGCTACACCCTGTTTTCACTGATCGCCTTTTGATCAACGGACGCCCGTTGATACTGAGCAAGAAAAACCCATTGGATTCGGGAAACTTGGGCCCCTGTCTCGAACCCGTGTATCAATCGCTGAATCTCTGACTTTTGAATGAGCGACATTACCTGAGGATGGTGTATTTCCGAGAAACGGGTTACGTGACGCACATTTCGAACAGCGATGAAAGCCGACAACCATGATCCAAGAGACCAGTAACCCATACTCCGCTAATAATAATGAAGATAATAATTTTGCGAGGCCTTTTTTGAAGTTACAACAGTTGCCAACTCTCCCAATGTAACTGCACTCGTGAAGTAACCTTAGAAGCCACATTCTTGAGAGAACTAGGTCTGTGAGTGTGTATATATTGTTGCCTCACCAGTCGTGCACATCAAACTCGAACCGTTTGTCCATCATCCTGACCAATCCAGGAATACTGGGATCGGTTATCCATTCCTGCACAGGTAGGGCGACTCGAAAGCTGAAAGTAGTTCGGAAAATGTCCACGAGAAATGCAGCCGAAACGAGGGTAAAGAGCAGGGAGAGATCATATTTACTTGTTGCTTTTCATTTGGGTTACAGGCACTTGCGAGATTTACTACGGACACGTAAAGTACTGAGCAAAGTAATGGGTACGGAGCTACGCGTGTAGTTTTCCTCAAGAGTTACGGCACGAGGTATGGACATCAACTGACCATGAAGAAGCAAAGTGCATGCAAGACGGCTGAATCTGTCACCTACCTCATATAGCAGCCAGCCGTTGGAATGAAGTTCAATTTGCTGCGGTGAACCAGGAGTAGGACGAAACACTCAGCATGAACACAGAAGCAAACTGGGAAAACCGATGTTAACTGAAATGTTAAAAAAGGATGGTCCCATGGAGAACTGATTCTATATGAGAATCAATAACTTCCGCTCTTGAGAAATGAATGCCGAATAGCAAACTCGCGTGGAAAGTCCAACAGACCACGGCCGTCTGCTTTCCATAATTAAAACTCGTGAGACGGCAGAAACAGATTCAGCGGGTGAACCCATGTATTATTAACGGCAGATCGAAGTAGCGAAGCCAGAGCGTTCATCTTTTCATCTTTGATACGGAAATTGCAAACTAATACCCGGAGTAAAACAGAGATATGTATAAAAGCGAACTCAGCATTTGTGTACAACGGATCACTACTTTCAGAAGTAGTATCTATTAAAGCCACTATTTGGCTGTTCAGCTACCATTGACTAGGTGACCGTGAAATAGTCCACCACAGTAGGCCGTCAGCTCTTCATGTGCTCTTCCCTCAGATTTGCTAGAGCTGCAGACAGCGGTTGGAGAACTGAGAACTGAAGAGTACTCATGCGAGGTTGGATTGCCAGGTGAAGTACTGAAGAATGGCAGGCCAATATTAGAACGTGCCCTATCGCCGCTGGTTCACTCCATCTGGAGCTAGGAAACAGTGCCACAAAATTTCAGGTATAGTCTCACACTATTTTTCGAAAGTAAAGGTAGCCTGCAACGCGGCGATGGCTATGGGGGATCAATCTGCTGGGCTGCGTAGGCAAGGTGTTTGCAATAATTCCTCTGAACCGACCGAGTGCAAACATTCTATGGGTCGATGATTCTGGGAAGTAGTGGGTTTCGAGGGAGTCGCAGTACAATGGATCTGGTGCTTACCGCTCCACAGATCCAGAAGTGATGGGAAAGTAAACTGCCCCTGTGTGTCCTCATCGTGGACTTCACCAGAGCTTTTAGTTTCGTGAAACATGAAGCGTGGCGAACACTGCGTGGTAAGTTCGGATGTCCAGGTGAGTTCATCAGTTTAATTAGAATGAAAGATACGCTCGTCTGAATTGCCATCTGGTGATCCCAACATTGTCACTGAAACGGAGTGCGGTTGTGCCCGAGCTACGAAACTATTTAACTTACATTTGACTGCATGCTAGCATTTGCTTCCAGGACTCAGCAGAGGGAAACGCTGGGATACAGTACCAGACGGATGGGTATCTGTTGGCTATTCGATATTTAGGCGCTCCAAACCGGCTACCTACCTCAAAGTCTCGCATGCTCCTGTTCACAAATGATAATGGCTGTTTGCACAGAGTGGGTGCAAAATTCAGCGACTGGTCACGGCCTTCGTGGCCTCGGCAGCCAAGTCGGAATGGATATCAACACAGGTAGCAGATTTTCCTCTCCAGTCTTCTCCTGGCAGAGATGCTCTTCCTGCATTTGCGTCCAAACTCATACCAAATGGAGTTGCTCTCGATAGCTATGCAGAACTTTGGTAATTCGGTAACAGCCTGTTAACAGGCTGTTCTTGAAGTATTAAGAGTCTAGCTGTGCAGATTCCTTCTACTTGGTTGGCAATTTGCCCCCAGATCTGTCCAGGGACCGTGGACCACTGGCTCGTACGGCAGAAGCTAGCTTTGCTTCCGGATGTCTTAAGAGACGTACCTAGAATAACCATCGTCTGAAGATTGACACCAAGCTTTGCGTTTATCTCTCAGTAGTGCCATCTGTACTGCTGTACGACAGTAAAGTCCGGAGAACGTATCAAGGAAACTTGCGCTAACGGGGCCATTCCATTTTGTTATATATAAAACATGTCTTGGACATTCGGTGAACGGACAAGTTTTCAAACACTGGGTACTGTAGCCAGATGCGTGCATGAAATCGAAGTCATGCTGGTGCTGAGTCAGCTTCGTTGGTTAAGTCACGTCTGTGGGATAGCATAGGACTGCATTCCACACCAGCCAATACACGGACAGGCGGAATAAGATAAGCGAAGTCTCGGTGGTCAAAAGATGAGATATCGAGATGTTATTCATGTAAGTGTTTCGCGTTGTAACATTGATTTCAGATGTTGGAAAGACTTGAACCAGGCGATCCGAATGAATATGATCCGGAAAAGCATCCTAAAACTTGATGGGTGATTATCACGCTACCAAAAGCGGAGGCGCACGGTAAGTATGAAAGCCACCGGTACTTTTAGGTCGTGGCGACAGGACCGTATGGTGTTGCGCTGTGTGCGGCCGCAAATGCATCAGCCGCCCTGGACCAGAGGAAAACCAGCGTACTTATGGTACACTGTCGGCGAAGAGGTGACGAATAGGTTAGGTTCAATCAAATTATGTCAACTCTACCCATCTTTTTCTCGCTCGCGCTGACCGACGGCTACTCTCGTTTTGAACACAGCTGCTTCCCTTATCAAAAACCTTGGACTCCACGGCCCTCCTCCTATCTCTTTCTTCAGCTTTGTCGTATGATCAGCATCACGTCTGTTTCCATTCAGTCCAGCTCCGAATTTCGTTTTCCAACCATATCCTCTTTAGAGTGCTTCGGTTTACTTCTATATCTAAATAATTCTTGCATTGTGTTTTCTATGTTCCTCTTGCTAGTTTAAATGTTTTTATCTGAGTCGCCGTTTGTTTCCCGAGGTATGAGGGCTTCAGGTTTATGCCAGCCCGTCACCTGGTTAACAAGCATCGGGTCGTTGAACACAAATGCCCCACTCACAGGCCTCCTGGTCTTTCTCCTTCGGGTTCATATTGGATACGTGATGTGTGATTGAAACTACGTGCGGTGCAGCACATGCAACGATTGTGTTTGGTTAAGCACAGGCATCCTTTGGCTTCGGTCACTGTGATGGGCTGATCTGAAACGGAAATAGCCAACCTTACGCAGACGCCACCCACCACACTGGTAAAAGGTACGCGTTTTTGACATCAGAGAGAAAAGAGAGACAAAGCACCTCCTCTTGTTTAACAAAGTTACAGAGTGATATTCAGAGAGGAGTATAAAACCCATGCTTCGAGCCGAGAGTGTCAAAGTTTGGGAGAACAGAGGATCGAGAATGACTGCTGCCCCAATAGGATACTTTTATTTGACTTTAGTTCGCATATCCTCTGTTGCGACTGGCCCCCTAACCATTGTGAATAGAGGGGGTGTTTGTACGATTCAGCTAGATTGGACTCGTCCTGTTGTTATTCTGAACTGAGTCGATCGGCCCATACGCTCTCATATGGTGAGCTGTTTTCCGACAAATTATCTTTCCAGAAGACTCAAGCGCGCTACGAACATTTACGCACCCGTTTTGGAGCTTCGCTTAGCCGATCTCGGCGGGCCGGTACATGAAAAGAGTCAGGCAGTTTGTTAAAACAGGTGATAGGTCTGCCTTTTTATCCTGGCGGTTGATAAAGTGGTTCCGACGCATAATACATCAAGCGGCTTGGATGGTTTGTTAGGTCAGATTTCATCGGTCAAGTGGGTTGGTGAATACCCAAGAAAGCGCAAGTTGGCGCTACAAGTAAGTTGTGCTGTAGAACATTAACTGTCACCAGGAAAAGATTTACGTAATCCTAGAGACATAGGTGATAGTTGCTCGAACAAATCGATTGGGTCGTGTTTGGCAGTCAGAGCTGTTTATAAGCCATATGCTATCTTTCAACCACTTCCTCGGACTGTGAATATTTCGCTGTAATATGTACGTGTCCAATTATGATACGGGTGTTGTTCGCAGAAATTAGTGCGCATGGAATCGATAATTAATCCCTACAGTGTGTAGCATTTCAAAACTTTGCATATACTCCACTGAAAATGTTGCCACCCAATCTTCAGTGGTGGTGTTATAAATGGAAAATACTTATGACTACCAAGAAAGTCTGGCGATACATTTCATGATTTATCGCAAACCTATCTGTGATTGTGTCCGGCGGATTGCCAAAAGTGTCAAAAACAACCGAACCCTGTGAAATATGTGAAAAATGCATACGGCATTCTTCAGGGTCGGAACTGGCAATTTAGCTGCCAGAACTAAGGGCTATGCCAACAAAACTTGATGTTAAGGAAGAAGCAAGCGTTACTCGCCGATATGGTAAACCAGTCAAACTATAAACGTCACGTCAGCGATGCACTAATCTTTAGTCGTTCCGTACGGACGACAGATGACCTAATTTGGGGCTTGAAAAAGTTTCATCCCATCCTGACGGGCACCATGTGAGTTTGGAAATTGCAACTATCGCCGTTTCTGGGCATACTCACAAGCCGCCCGGAAGATGGCGCTTCTAATGGAAGTATCCATAAAAATCCACATGGTCCTGTCTACGCCTCAACACTATTAGATTCACACCGGTTCATCATTGACGCGCAGCAGTGAATCCCCAGTAACACCAGTACGACGAATCCGTTCGGGTAACAGATCTGCGATGAAATCAAACTTGATCACATTCGCAATACAATCTGACGGTCATGAAAATGTACGGCAGACCAAAAACGCCGTTCGAACGGATGGTCACCGTGGTAGAAAATGTTCCACTGACACGCTTTTCAAAGGTGAACGTAATATTCTTTGAGCAACTCAGAAGCGAATAAATTTAATGAAACGAACACTTAGTGCGGTCGAGCTCCTTGTATTCGCTCGGACCCTGATGACACGCGTAGCTTCATCAAAAATCGGCCCGTTGATTTCACCTTGCAATGCCCGTCGATTTACATGTAGTAGGAAAGAACGCAAAGGTGCCTGATCTCCAGAATGAAAGAATATACGCTTGAAGGGATGCAGAAGTCTGTACTGTAGGTAAGGTCGATAATGTCATCGAAACGCAAGAAAACCACTGCCCGCAATCGCAAGACACATCATAACTACTGAGAGCGTTATCAACCCAGATCTAGTAATCAAAATCCTACTGTCATTCAATTAAAAGTCTCCTCTGGTTTACTGAGGCAGTCGTGACCAATAAATCGGAGCCGGTATTTTGCGTTCCCAAGCAGTTGGAAGCTTAATTAGCCCTAATCTCAACTAATCAACCTTTTTTATCCACCGACTGACTGTATATCCCGCCTCATTAATTGATTCACATAAAAACCGGTTGGTATTCGGTACTGACGAGTCAATACGGAATGATAGGTTCACCACCTTTCCTGTCCTAACCGTTTGTTGAGGTCAAAATATCATCGACTTATAGAAGATTAAAGCAAAAACCAAGTAACAATTTGTCAGTAGGACATTAAAAACTGCGTTGCAGTCGGCGATGCGGAATGTGATTAGGAGACTTCGAATGATGGCGGATGTGTAGTTCACCTGCACGACGTTTAAAGGTCGGAACGCGTTCAAAACAGTAGTGTGGACGCAAGATGGTATCATTATAAAAACCGTGAAACATTAACACCTATATTTCAAAACAAGTATACAAAGTTAGGTGTAGCACGAACACTGTAACGAAAAAAGTCGCTTTTACATAGAAATCACCAATGGTCTCACTTTTGCCAAAAAATTCTTTGCATTATCTAATGAAATCACCATGTTGGTTTTTATGATCGATTTTACGTCGTTGTTTGTATGAAGACATATATTTCCGTCCTGTTAGAAAGCTCACTTTCGTGTGGTTTAAGAAATATACATTGATCTGTAGCTCTCGATCGCATTGAGATTGCAACATGGAATGCAGCAAAGTGAACAAAAGTACCTTCAGAATGTCTTCGTTGGTACAGTGAGACATTGTCATAGAAAAACGCCTCGCAATTCACTCCGTCATCTTCGAACAAACTGATATTATTATCGTTTCCTCTGATGAACCCTTGAGCCTCAATTATTGACGCCTTCCCAAACATGGGTAGTTGCAAGCCCAACGTGAAGTACTTGCGGCATACGGAGCTGCTATAAGGCTCCATAGTTGTCTTCTAACCACCATTCACTAGTACAACAGCCCATGCAGCCTTAAAATTTCTGTATCATTCTAGAAGGTCCCTGGCAGAGTCAACTACTGCCATAATGCATCTGCGAGGCACTGCTCTTATTCCTCACAGTTGTGCCATTATCCACTTTAGTGGGAATCAATTTTCCAGGTTGAGCGCTTTTCTAGAATTCCATCACCAGACTCAACCTTCAGTGGCTCTAACTATTTGTTGGTTCAACCATTGCAGATAAGGTGACGAACCTTTAGGTAATACTCGTACTCACCTCGGCTCTATTAACTCTGCCTTGATTAGTGAATTGACATGACGTGAGCGGCGTCGATTTCTTGCATTTTGCTGCCACTGTGGAGGCTTGTTCGCCACTATGGATGGATTGCTGTATCTTGTTGATCGTGTTTCCATTCCACCGACCCATAGTTATGAAGTTGTCAGTTTACATTCCGGGCACTCGTGAATTCATAAGGTGTAATCGCTCACATTTCTATTTTCTTGGTTGTCAAACTTTGAACCAGATAACAAACACTGCCAAAAATTGTATCAAACGCGCGCACGAAATTCATGCAAAGTAACCACGATGGCTTTCGTGTCCCGTCACGTTTGGAGTACATCGGAGAGTTCTTGGTGAATAATGAAGCCCTCAAAGGAAATATCAAGGTCTGATGACTAGTGATGCCTACCCTGAATGGTCTGAAGGGTTTCCAATTCCATCACCGAGTGTAGGCTCTACACAGCGTGGTTTGAGAAGAATTTCACGAAGGTGCACCTGACAACGCTGCTAATGATAATCACTCCACTGCCAAATCTTCAAGGACTGGATCAAATGACGTGGGTATCGGCACTTACTTGTTGCTCCGCCACGCCAACAAGCCAACAGACGAAAAATATTTGATACATACGCAGAAGTCTGTCAACGACTCTCTAACACCAAACCCACTTTTGGGACTCGTTGGGGGTACTCAACAGGTTTCTCATGCGAATTAAAAATGTACAACATTATTTGGCTGGAAGGAGTTCTATGTTCATTTTCAAGCCTTGTTCTTAGTGTTCGGTCAGGACTTTTCCAAGCGAACTGATGTGACTGTCCCCAAAGTTGATGATTTTAGTCCTGAAAATGGACGATTTCTTGAAACGACGCTGAGCTGTCCCATCAACAAACCAACAACACAGAGTCTTTACTCGATTTGTCGAATTGGGCGAGTCACCTAAAATTCCATATGGGTGAGCTTCGTGCCACTCCCATAAGTCATCACTCTTAGTCTCAACAGCCCGAGGTAAACCTGACGACCTGGGTTCATGGTTCTGTTCTTTGGCGTGCAGTTCGATACTCACTTCGGCCGGCTAACTGTGGTTTATCAGAAGTGGTCTCGCAAACGGACAATAGCTTAAAAGTGGAACGTTTCGGACAGCTCCTGACGGTTGGTACTGATTATTCCAAGTCGACCTATGTCGACAAGCATCAGGAGTCTCTGCTGCGACTCGCGGCTCTCTTACCCTG
>QNGE01008187.1:0-18412 GCA_008508345.1 Paragonimus westermani
CTTTTGGGCATGCTGTTTCTGTCGCTCGTTTCTCTCCGGCAGAAAGTCAGATATTTCACAATCGGTTCCCCTCTAAATTTGGCACATTTTATCGATTCACGCCACACTGTCAAACCGGACTGTCCATTTCACTGGATTAATCGGGGCAAGAGTATTCAGTCGAAAACCGTGGAACGCCGAATTTTCACCACAGTTGAGGCAGTCGAAAGTTGATTATGCAAGCCACCCTTTGGTGGGTAGGGGCACATTATTCAGGCGTTATTATTAGTATCGTGGTCGGTCAAATTGTCATGATTCATCTTGTGCCGTCATTGTATCATGAGTATGCCAGAATGTTGTTTCCATTTGGATCCCTTACGTGAATGACCTCATTGAAACTTATTATCGGCTTTGTTCGTTTTGCACTGCTATGTTTTCCACATAAACCTTACGTATTTGGCCTGCTGATCAATAACGGAACACGAGCCTGTTCAGTAGACAGTGCTGCCATTTTCACAGTATAAACCAAATCGGTTGAAAATTCCTCCGTTTGCGTGTCTCGTGTCAAAATTGTGTCGTCTAGCAAGGTCATCCAATTTGTCGTTGGATAATTGACGGTGTTTAATACGTTTCGCAACCCAGACATTACTCCTGTTGTTTGTGTTTCTTCTCATTATTTTTAAATCTTTGCCCTGGTTGTTGTCTCTATTCCACTTTCAGGTTATGACCTTCTTTACACCTGTTATTAATCCCAGTTCTTTCAAGGCGTGTTCTTCATTTTATTGTTCACAAATTTCTGGTTTAGTTACAACAACTTCTCCACATTTCTACAACTGACTGCGTACAACCGTACTTAGCATACATAATAGACTTTTAGCAACCTCTTTGGCAACTGACCAAAAGGAAGGCTGGCTGATTGGTGGTCCATGCCGAATACTATACAGCAGTTGATTTAGTCGCAGTAAGTTTTATAATGGAATCGCTGTTTTGCGCACGTGGAGGTCCTTCTGCATGCAAATGTATTTCAGCTGCAAGCAGCGTTAATCGTCAATGTGGGTTTGATGTTGTTGAAGCTACTTGTGGTGTCAAGCTGGACGAACAGTCGAACGCCTCAGCACATTTGCTTTCAAAACACTCCTCATCAGGTACGAATGTATGTGATACTTATGCTTGTCTTGCTGAAATTGGCCGCGTTCAAAAGCTTAACTAAACACAATATTCTCACTGAAACAAAGAACACATGGAATCCTGCTGTATGTGAAACTCCTTCAAAAGCATCTAGAATTTAAGACAGTCCGTTTTCTTCGTAAGTCTAAAAAACAGTCCGAACATGAGACATTAGATACACACGTTCCCTTACTGACTTATCATTGCTAGATTTACGGTAAAATACATGGGGGTTTTATGCCAATCAATCTGCCGGTAAGGTAAGAAAGTTCGCTTCCTCTAGTCAGGGTCAAGTCCACGAACAATTGTTCCTGAACCCACCCGGTCGGCTTCATTCAAACGATTTTGGCCGCCTTAATAAAATATTGGAATCCTGGATTCGAATGAATCAGAACACCATTTTAATTCAAGATTCTAATCATCTGTTTAGGTGGTCCGAAATGGATGTCTGAAGCCGGCCTTGTGCGTCCAGTAACAGTTTATCGTGACCACGTTCGCGTCATGATCTTTGTGATCTTTCCTCACCCACAAACAGGAAAAAACAATTTGTAATTTTAGATGAGACCCACCGTGAAAAGTCAGGACTTCGGCTGGATTCGAGCCAGCGACAGACACAGCATTCCTCAACGCGGCAAGCGCTATACCAGCTGAACTACGAAGCCACACCAGGAGCTGGGAAATTTCACATTGGCACTCTCTTAACCACCCGTCCAGCTGTCTCATATGGAATCCACCAAATGATTCAGGAGGTCGACTGCCCCGGCGGGGTTTCTCGAAGAGTTCACGCTGGAATCCACCAACGCCACTGCTGAGCATAGAAATTTTATTACTAATGAGTAGTGTGGCAGATTTATGATTTTAGATGAGACTCAACTGTGAAAAGTCAGAGCTTCGGCTTCGGCATGCTATGTCTGTCGCTGGTTCGAATCCATCCAAAGCCCGATTTTCTCACCGCCACTGGTAAGATTGCGTACAGCCAGCCGGAAAATCTGACTTTTTCGAATGTCCGTTTTCACCTTCCATATTCTTTTTTGAAGTATGTGCTGCTCGAGTACGTTCAGCCTGTAGGCTTTGAAGCTGCAAATGAAGCAGAATTTCACATGGTAATGAGAATGGAAAATTATGATTACTTTCTCTAGCGGTCGTGCTTTCATCTGCATACAGGCTGAAATATATCAGCCGTTTTGTGTTTAACCTAAGAACAAGGAGGCATCTAATACAGCCTACGAAAGGTTGTGAAATGTTTTTTTGCAAACTTTTGTCCCCAGTGACCACCAACGAAGTGATGGACAACTTTTTCGACCCTCTTGTGCCAAATCAGTACAAAGCACGCCGGAAAATCGGACCCACGACCCGGGACTAAGCGGTAGATTGTTGGCCAAGCTGTTATACACTAGCGCGCACGGTCGCCGTCACCGGGATAGCAGCAAAATGATCAAGTGAATAAGTGCTTTACCACAGTCTGCTGCTAAGTCAGGGGTCGTGGGTTCGACTCTCTGGCTTGCGTGGTGCTGGTGAGGCTCAACGATTTCCAAATAGCTGTATACCGCTCCGGTGGTAGTCACTGAGAACAGCGTTCACGAAAACCAGGACATTCGCGTCCACCTTTGCTTCATCTTTAAATCCACGCTGCACGATATAACTTCGTTGATCAACTGCAAATACAGTTAAGGGATCGAGTAGTTGCACGAATCAATAACACAGATCCGCAATCAACATTAGTATTACTGAATGAACCATGCTTCCAGCCGATTGCTTTCCTCTATGACCAATTCCGAAATTTGAAGTATATGGTTAATAGGGGATTATTTTCATAACAGTACCAAAGTATCACTTAAAGGAGGCTGAGAAAGCATATTGTAAGTAGTGTATGTTCAGCAGCCGATCAAAAACAGCTGTCAGGGCTGACAAAAGTCAGTATTACCCAGTTCTGACTAAGTCAAAACCATTCCACAGCGTTGTTGTATCCGTTACCAAAGGCCGTTTAGCAGTCTCTTAATTTGGTCTCACAGTTGCAACAGCCATCTCAAACAGAGAAGCATCCAACGGTTTTCGCAGCCAGTACCGGTGTGTCTGCTTCAAGCTCTACAGAATCAATCAGTATATCTAGTAACAACAGAGCTGATACAGTGAAAACAATCACTTCCACACCACACAACGTCTTGCAAAAGCTATCAGCCTTTCGAAAACACAGGGATCCAGATCCCGATCTCATTTCCCTTCTAGTACTGAAGCAGTGTACCAAAAAGTTGTCAAGACAACTGTGAGAAGCTTCTCATGGGTCCGTATGAGAAAAGCAAACCTTCCGGGGCCTGGAAAGTGCACACCGCGTTCCACGTATTAAAAAACAGTGATCGCATTGAATCCGTTAATTATGGGTCGGCTGCATTATGACCGATTGCCACAAAGGTCATGGAGAGCTTGATGAGTGACTATGAGCAACCCATTCGAGGTGCACTGTCGTCAGTGTGTCGGCACGGATCACCAAGCTAACTGCTATTATGGGGGATTTGACGCAGGCGGGTGATATATACAACTCGTCGGCGTGGTTTTTCTAGACTCGTCTAAGGCCTTTGATCGAGTAAATTGTTTGACGTTCTGCGTGAATTTTGGTCATGGTGACTTGAAGAATGTTCTAGTCATGCGGCCCACTATTTGTGTCTAAGATTGCTTCTTCAACATAAAATATACGGCGTTTTCACATATTCATCATGCGAGTCAAGCCGTGTGTCACGAGGTTAAACACTGAGACATTTGTTGTTTATCCTGTTCCTTCTGGAAATCTCGAAGTATATCATTACCGGTCAATGTTATAATACATAAACTGGTATATCGCGGGTAGTGTAAGTGGAGATGAGAAGCCGCAGAATCTCTTCACAATCCACCAATGTGTTACTGACAGGCACCTCTAAGTCAACTCAGCCAAAATAACCCTATACATCTCCGACATTCAGGCTCCAGAAGTAATTTTCCAGGATTCAAATACTCCATACAAACGATTACGGGAGCGGCTTGGACGCGACTGACTCAGGTGTCCTCACACCGTCCCTCGACATTAAATCACTGGTAAAGTAATCTAATTTGCTAAGGACGGTACTGCACTGGATGACCAATAACTTCATCACTTATTAAAATCCCGACAATATAGACAATCTAGCAACAGACCAGTCCAGCACTGCTTCGTGATGCAAAGCCAGGGTTGAAATCGGATACAGATACAACACTGATGTCACACCATTCTCCCATCCTTTAACGGTATACAGTGTTAACCCCCCGCGTGAGCTGTCTATCCTCCGAGGGTCTGTCACCGTAAATTCGTCTCTGAACGCCCAGATTGACTGTTTTCCGAAACAAAATCTACTATAACTCCGAAGACGTAATCACTTTCTGAGGAACTAAGCCTGATCAATAGCTCTGGCAACTTTTGGTTCATTCGTAATTAGGGTCTGTTCCTTAAAATCTCGATAGCAAAATTGGTGTCCAATTCTCTCAAACCGTTCATTCTGATTAATTTCATTCGACAGCATCTCAGTTTTCCTGCTAATCAGCGCATTCCCACTACAGACCCAATGAATCTGGCGAACTTTCATTGCCTGATCGAGCGTTGTTTGCAAAGTGTCTTATGGAAAACTACGTAAATCTGAAAGGACGTTCCAGTTGTTGAATATCCTTCTTACTCATGTATCTTAATAAGTGTTTCAACCATCTGTTTAGTGTTGCCTCAGTCACAGTGTACCAGATAAACCAAATTTTCTGTGGTTCAGGTAAGCCACGCTTTCCAAAAGACTGTCCGAAATGTTTAATGAGGCAACACTTTGCTGCCACCCCTCCAAGAAATATAGGCGTCTTTGACTTAGTTACAACCCCACACACACACACTGTCACTTGATGCGGGTGACTTATACAGATTCATATCTTCGCCAGAAATCCACTGCCTTCCAAATAGTTGCTTACTTCCTTAAAACAACATTGGATAAAACCAGAACACCCCATATCTAGTTCATTATCACTTTCATCCTTTCCCATAAAGAGTGATACCACCGTTTTAGTTTAAACACTCTGCCTCACTAACCTTTATTTGTGCCTGCTGCCTCTCATTCAGATAACAGACTCACCCAGATTCACCTCTTTTTATTGCACAACCGCAAGCTCGACTTTGCTTTTTATTTCCCCCTGATTAATGATGTTTCTTCCAGTTCGTGAGTCGACGGTCGAAATTCACAAACTTTAAACCTAATCGATTAGCGTATGTGAACTATTCTTACAGGTTACTTATCATCACAGTCAGGCGATCCACGGGAAGTATCATCCTTCTTGTGGACAGTATTCAGCGAAGAATTTTGAACTGAAGACATGAATATAGTGAATGGAAGGAAAACATTAGAGCAGACGTCTTACGACAGACTGAACGATTCTGGTACCCACCATCCGAACCCTGTCTGACGTTCCTTCTGTAACCACCGATCCACTTTTCCCTAAGGTTTAGTGAAACGTCCACCACACTCTCTTCTAACCAATTCTCATACTTCAACAGGTCCCAACATTAAGGAAATGCGGCGATAAGAACGACAGACAATTGTATCTGTTTTCAAGTTGACCATCACTCACATTTGATCGCAGCCTTCGCATTCAGATAGACTTTCCAGCCAGCCTCTTTCGNATATCAGGAGATTTCAGGCAACATTCGTCGGAGAGCTGCCGCAAGCCAGTGGCTATTTTGGTGGCTACTCGCTGGACACGTTCAATGATGAGTGTGTCCTTCTTCAAACCGGTGTAAACGACCTGATCAGTACACTCGAGCAGTGGTCTCATATAGACTTTGTGAAGCGTTTGAAAGGCATGCCTGTCTATGCGGGGAAGGGCTCAGTTCATCATCTGAAGAGTCACAAACCCCGTTTTGGTGACCATCTGGTGGTGTTAGGAGAAAGATGAACCGATCTATAGCCAAATCCCCAGGTCTTTTTAAAGGTCAACTTTCGCGATATCTATTACGTTTCATGCACTCTATATCACGAATAGGATCCGGAGTTTCCTCCGAGCAATATAAGTGCACATTTGTTGTCGTTTAAAGGGAAACTCCAGTCATCCTAACAGTACTTGATACGGTCGAAGCCCGTCTGAAATGCACTGAGATCACACGCGTTCCAGATTTTTAAATCATCAACATGGAGAAGGCGTCGCTAGAAATAAACGCGTGGAGGTCATCGATATGTATCGTAAACAAGAGTGGACCAAGTACGGATCGTTGAGGAACTCCTGCGGAGTCCCAGAAGGGACACGATCGCATGCCTCGGTGATAACAAACTAAAAGGTACTAGAAATACCGCCACTGCCGATGGCCTTCTCCAGGTTACTCGTGAGGATGAACACATTTGTTACTCACGGCCGGTTGGGAGGGAAACCATGTTACGAAGATGAAAGGACTAGTCTTTGGGAAGTGTTCAGGGACGGTGCGTCTTAGCGAGAGCTCCACTCATTTGCTTGAGAGGCTAGAGAAACCGATTGGCCAGCAGCTAACAGGGAAGCAGTAGTCTCCAGCCTCGAGAATTGTTGTCGCCGTTCAAGCAGCTTGCCGTGCCAATGGTGAATGTTAGCTGAGGCGACGACACTATATGGTTAACCTTCATTGAGAGGTTTAACCATCTGTTACGCAAAACCTAGCAATAAAACTGACTACAGAAAATTCAAAGAGGCCGAGGAGGGTGCCAGTCCGGCGCTGAAATTTGTGGACTGCGGATCAGTGCCCGGTGAGCATCTTGGCAATCATTCGGAGGTTAGGAGGAGTTTCCTCGTCGAGCGGTTTTAGAGGAGGAGTTGAGAGATTTTCCTTCCTCAAGTGGCGCGAATAACTAGATGGGAGATTTTGCCTGTGCGCCATAGAGGATTTTTCTCACGAAAATCTTCACTTGAGCTTTCTTCTTGATTTCCGGCCCATGCCTATTTCGAACAGTGCGGAAAGAGTTCACATCTTCCGAGTTTTACTTGAGTTTATGTTTCGCGAAAAAATATGGATGGTCGTAAGTTTGACGACCTATTATACGTAAAGGGTGTGGTCCAAAGCAGAAATTTCGTAGTTTACAGGGTAAGAATAGACCAACCGCATTGTGAGTTGCGTTTTGAAGCGCATGGTAAGTCAGATCCACAGGATCACACCTTGAAAAATGGAGCGAGACATTCCTCTGGGAAGCTCTGGCTTCTCAGTCTGTAGAAGTCAACATGACTGAAGTTCCGGACTGCAAATTCTTGTTGGTTGTTACAACCATTGGCAAATAATATCGAGAGTCGATAAGCAGTGGCCCCTCTGTTCATGTGACGGTTTGATGCTCACTATATCCACTAAGTGACTCTCGTTTGTGATAGTCACATCAAGGAGGGAAGGGTTTCGACTAGAACGATTTCGCATCGGGGTGTTTTCATGCTGTATTCACGTCTGCCGTCATACGGACCGAAGGTGAAAGAGGATGTGACAGCTCACGCACTCATCTTCGAATGATGTTAATTACTGAAAATTGGCAGCGAGAATGCCCAAAAGTTTTTACAGCTGACACCTGTTCTCGAACTTGGTGAACTCCTGTCAGTGGATTTTATGGACCCGTTTCCATTCAGCGATCGCGGAAACCATTAAGGTCTAGTCACGACGCTGCATTTTATCTGCTGGAGCGAAGCAATTGGCGTCCCGGAACAAAAGGCGCATACGGTGGAGAGCTTGATGGTGAAGAACATCATGGAGAACCACGGGTTGCCAAAGGCGACCTTGACGGATCACGGGTCAAGTTCTGAAAGTGAGGAGTCTCGACCACGGATACAGCAGCCGGGATTGAAGCGAATCTGAATGATTCCATACCACTCGTAGACGAGTGGCCTCACTGAACCTAACAACAAAACGATCGAGGAGTAGTTCTCAACCATGGAAACTTCCGAACGTCTGCATCGCCACGGGCGTTGTTGGTGCACCATGCATCTGTTCAGGTGAACACGAAGAGATCTCCAACTGAACTTATATGCGGTATAAACCTTGGAAGTCCAGCAAATTGGGGCATTGGAAAATCGCTAGAGTGTGGTTAGTCTACCAGAGAATTTGTTGCCAAGGGAGGAAGGGCCAAATGAAATGCGGAAGAGTCGCACGCACAAACAAAGGACCGATCGGCAGCTCAACGGTATGGCAAAACCAGGACGTTCAGGCGTCGAAAAAGGGTGAAATATCGAGGTCATCGAAAGAGGAGTGCCAGCAGTCCTGGTTAGAGCAAACCTGTACCTAATTAAAAAAGCTCCCAGTTGACAACCTCCGGGCGAGGCCCAATATAAACGAGCAAGAGAGAGGATAAGACAAAATGAGTGCACGGCAGTCGGTGCAACGAACCAGAAGAAGGACAGTGAGCCGGGAGGAAACGTCGATTCGATCAAAGAGAAGTTTTGACAAGTGTAAAAGGGCCAGGGAACTTCAGAATGATGAAGATTGCTGTACAACCTGCACCTCCGTTTTTGAGTAGTATAACGCCCATCTTCAGAAACAAAATGGTAGTTTCTGATGGCAAGAAAAAGGGGGAACAGGAGCGACTACTGGAAAGGTGTGTGCAATTTGGGGAACGTGTTATCAAGGCGAATAACAGAGCACTATCGCCCTATGTGTATATATACTCATCAGCCACGCAAATGCGCTTACGGGCCCGTTGTCTTATATGTTTCCGTAAGTTGTGAGGGATTTTTCTTTAACACGCGATTTCGCACGCCAAGCGTCTTCTGGCGTCGCAACAGCTTTTACCGTGACGGACGCGAAGATGAAGATAGCCTGGCCATAGCCGATTAAATTTGGGGACGTTGGGGCGCTCTTGAGCGAACGTAATGGTCGGATTCAAGGACGGCCATAGAAAGCTGGTCGTCCTGCGGACGCTGTTGAAGGGCAAGATCACGGTGGTGCTAGACACAGTGTCCCGTGGTCCCGCTGCGATGGGGTGGGTTGCTGCGAAGAAGGCGCAAACGCCTGCGTCTGATAGCCCGGCCGACGCCAGTAGGCCGTGTGGTAGCTTACGACTGTTAGGTTTCGACAAGGAGCAAATCCCTCCGTGTCCGCTGCCAATCAGCAAGGGTTGGTGGACAGGGCGTTGCCAGATACACATCGACGATCACGACGCCAGGTTTTGGTGGTAGAGTTTGCTGAAGGTTTTATAGATGGCCGCTTACAACTAAGTCACCCGTCTGGTAGACCTCGATGAGTTCACGAAGGTGACACGGGAGTTTTGAATTAGGTCCGTGACTTCGATGAATGCGAACGACAGTACGTACAATAAGACACTAGAAGAAAGGCACAAGGCGATGGAACAACTGTTGGCGGACGTAGCTTCACTGGGAACAGCATCACGGAGGGACGATAGGTGAGAGCGTTATTTCATGTGTGGTGAAAGGGGACACTCCAGGAGTATCTACCGAATCCTGCGGCATAGAAAGCCCAACAATGAAGTTTCGACGATCGTTCATTTTCAAGTTGACCATCACTCACATTTGATCGCAGCCTTCGCATTCAGATAGACTTTCCAGCCAGCCTCTTTCGCCCTTATTAGATCTCGTCAGTAGTGCATATCCTTGCCACGTAAATTGATGTAGCGGAAAACACACGTGTCTGGATATCGTCTGACCTGTTTTTTGCATACCATCACAGAATTGCCGCTAGAAAGGGACTCTCTGCTCTCCGAGTGGTGGAACGGACCTTTCGCGGCAAGGACAAAGGAGCGTTTCGAACAAGTCATGAAATTTCAAAAGACTACCGTTCGANGCCTTCGCATTCAGATAGACTTTCCAGCCAGCCTCTTTCGCCCTTATTAGATCTCGTCAGTAGTGCATATCCTTGCCACGTAAATTGATGTAGCGGAAAACACACGTGTCTGGATATCGTCTGACCTGTTTTTTGCATACCATCACAGAATTGCCGCTAGAAAGGGACTCTCTGCTCTCCGAGTGGTGGAACGGACCTTTCGCGGCAAGGACAAAGGAGCGTTTCGAACAAGTCATGAAATTTCAAAAGACTACCGTTCGAGTGCGTTAGTCAAATCGTGTACGGCGGCTGGAGGTGAGAAGAATATGCTGTTGAATGTGTTCAGAGCCCGGCTGCCAAGCGGGTAACTGACCTACGGCTTGTGAATTATGATTCAGAAAACTGTTCCATGACACTAGCTCTGACGTTCCGGGTTTCACAGACACTTGGCTTCCCACGAATATCATTGGTAATCAGCTGCATTTTCCTGGGTACTCTTTGTGCCGAACGGACTTCTCCTGTGGACGCATGGGAGACTGTGCCGCCTTCCTAAGCTAGAATCTCCCGGTGTCAGCTATCGTAGAGAATTTACCTTCCCAGCGAAATGCGACACACTCTGGATCAAACTCCGACTTCGTAGGCGTGAAAGGCTGCGTGTATGTGTTATGTACCGTTCTCCGTCCTGTAGCGCACCCGACAACCAGGCTATTGTTGCCGCCCTGGACCGTCTCACGCACACACAGCGTCTCCTCCATATGCTTATTATGTGTGACTTCAACGCAACCAAACTCAAATCCACACCTGCTTCTCGTAATAACTCTGACTGCAAATTCTCAAGGCTCTTAGCAATGTTGATCCATGAGAAAGCCTGGGCACATCATTTCGAACTACCTACAGGACATTGTCCAGGACAAACACCTTCTTTGCATGATCTGGTTATCACGAATGAAGCTCACCTGGTAGATAGAGTGGTCATCAAACGGCTGCTGAGGCACAGTGACCACATGCTACTAGTCTTTGACTATCTGTTATTGGATCCAAAATGCTGTAACAAAGACTTCGTCCCGAAATTCCTCAAAAACAGACTTTAACACACCGGGGACATTCTTAAGTACGCTCAGCCTTACATCCAACTCAGTAGACTCAAACTGTCTTCCTTCTAAAGCTGTCGTTCACGAAGTTGATGGGGCATTTGCCTCTCAAAATCTAGGGAAATCCATCTCCCATGCACGGCTTCTGCGGAACACACGCCGCCTTCTTGATGCTCGCTCTCAGCCGTTCTCTAAGCAGAAGCTAACAGGTAGGCTGAAGGAACGGAAAGTTTTTCTCTTCCCGCGAAACAGGTACAAACAGGGAATCCGTCAACATATCCAGCAGGCACAGTAAAAAATCCTACTAGTATCTCGCGAGAACAAGAATTTTCTCTTCAAGTACATGCGTTGCCAGAAAAAAGCTAAGCCCTCAGCGCCTTCTCTGCGACTTTCCAGAAGGGAAACCTCCCCCAACCCTCAAGTGTTCGTCCGGTCTGTTCAGCGGTTTACAGTAGGGATCCGTCAAACTGGCATCCAATTCTCCCGTGAAGACACTTCCAATACTCACTCCCGACGGCTGACTTCCCCGCGCTCGACGTTAAGGATCTCTTGTTCAAGATAAACCCCTTTGATGCTATGGGACCAGATGCGACCCATCCTGGAATCCTCAAAGTAGCGGCCCTTGGTTTGGCAGTGCCTCTATTGAAACTGTTTGAAAAGACACCTCGGACCAGCAGTCTCCCGGAGGCATGGAAAGAGGCTAGTCACACCCATATTTTAGGCAGGTAATCGTCACTCTCCTGCGAGTTATCGGCCGATCAACCTTACCATCATCTCATGCAAGAGAATGGAGCGTCTGTTAAGCCGCGCCATCTCTAAACATCTCCTCTCAGATAACTCTTTCTCTCTTGCTCACCATGGTTTTCTTCCCGACCGGTCGTTCATAATCAATGTTATTCGTCATGGCAAGCCTGACAGAAGCCAATGACGGATGCTACCTCCGACTTCACCAAAGCCTTTGACCGTGCCCGAAACGGTCCTCTTGCACACAAACTAGCAGCCAATGAAATAAGATGAGAGATACTCCACTGAATTACTTCTTTTCTAGGTGACAGCACTTTCAGAGTAACAGCCGGTTCAAGCCTGCATTCTCCATTAAGAGACTCCGCGGGAGTTCTTCAACGATCCGTACTTGGTCCACTCTTGTTTACGATACATATCGATGACCTCCACGCGTTTATTTCTAGCGACGCCTTCTCCATGTTGATGATTTAAAAATCTGGAACGCGTGTGATCTCAGTGCATTTCAGACGGGCTTCGACCGTATCAAGTACTGTTAGGATGACTGGAGTTTCCCTTTAAACGACAACAAATGTGCACTTATATTGCTCGGAGGAAACTCCGGATCCTATTCGTGATATAGAGTGCATGAAACGTAATAGATATCGCGAAAGTTGACCTTTAAAAAGACCTGGGGATTTGGCTATAGATCGGTTCATCTTTCTCCTAACACCACCAGATGGTCACCAAAACGGGGTTTGTGACTCTTCAGATGATGAACTGAGCCCTTCCCCGCATAGACAGGCATGCCTTTCAAACGCTTCACAAAGTCTATATGAGACCACTGCTCGAGTGTACTGATCAGGTCGTTTACACCGGTTTGAAGAAGGACACACTCATCATTGAACGTGTCCAGCGAGTAGCCACCAAAATAGCCACTGGCTTGCGGCAGCTCTCCGACGAATGTTGCCTGAAATCTCCTGATATTCATCCACCTAAGTTTCGAAGGCTGTGCGATGACTTACCCCACACACACATTATCTTCAGCACAAGACTCGTGCGGTTGTTTTCTTTATCACAGTAGGTGTGAGCAGTTGGAATGGGTACGGCAAGCGCTGATCCCGGACCTTCCTTAGGCAACAGTTTATGGCGGGTAGGATGAGCAGAATTAATATGACATACAATGAGGTTATTGGATTGGGAATCAGATGATACTTCACTCATCTATCTACGTGTCAACTGATCAATAATTTGGATGCATGTGTTTTACAGTTGCGTACTGGCATTTACTACTTGCCCTGGAACATGTCACAATCTTTCTTCCAATTCTGACCGCAGATTGCTTAACGGACAGTAGAAAACAATGTTCCTAAGTCCTAGTGCATAAGAAGCCACATGATAGTTGTTTTTAAATCAATAGCAACTATGGGCATGCGTAAGCACATATTTGTGCGTATTTGAGGGAAGATTCAAGAGTGCCGAAAGTAGGTGAGGCATTCGTACCGATGCATTTAACATGGGTGTTTGCGAACTTTAAGACAAAATTAGTTTGAAGTCTCCTCACGCAGTCAAATGTGTCCTTTGTGCCGGAAAACACCGGCAGCAATAGTAGAGGATTGTTGAACACCATAGCGAATATTGGGCGCTTATGAATTTATGGCGCGTAGGATTAGCAGACTTAATTTGACCTACAATGAGGTCATTGTTTAGTGCTTGTCGCTCTAAGTCGATTTTTCTCCAGGTACGCAATTATCAGACGCGAATAGCAAAAAGACCATTGAGGAGAGAGACCAAATCTTTATTCGACGAAATGTACAAATGGTCTCTGATAGCGCTATAAAAGGCACGGACACGCGAATTAGCTAGGGAGACTAGAGACCGGCCGTCGACGAGCGATTAAACCGGAAAAATGTGACACATGTCCATCGGGTTCGCGCCGCGGTTACATGATATTCAGACAAACAGTCGGACAGCATACATCATGCGAGCTTTCTTGATAGTCTTGGTACACTATGCAACTGTGAGTTTGGGAACTATTTTACACACCATACCGCAGGCACGCCAGTGAAATCTTCAGGCTGCCACACAGCTCCCCCTAAAAGGGTACTACGACAACAACCCTTCGATCCTGGTGAGGATACCTGGCGCCAGCCACCCTCGTCTTTATCTGGTTTACGGCCTACCAGCTGATATCCAATCAGCCTGCGACTTGTACGGCAATCCCCAGACGCCGCAGGTGGAGGAGCACTAATGCCCACGTGTCCTAGGGAGCTCCCACTCGAGTATCCTCCTTTGATGTTGCCACAACAACCGTAGAAAATAATGACTGTTTGAGGCGAGGCATCCACGGAACGTTCAAGCCTGACCTCCAACACGAGATCGAGGATGATCGCGATTGAAGATGCCAGATACATCATGCCAGCCTCGGATGAGACATGCGACAGGAAATAAAACGAGACTGGCTGAACATCAGTACAGAAATGCACGACGTACTCACTCAAAATATAGAGCGAATACGAACATTCGGGAGAGAAAACCTAGGAAAACCCTGGTGTTTTTGTTTTGAAAACGATATTTTTGTATTTTTTAGTAAAATGTTTGCGAATTTTTTCTCGTGAGCGAAAAGAGAAAAACGAGATTTGACAGACGCTATTCCTCTATGAGGCGTTTCGGCCAGTGCACCCTACTGCCTGAACGCGTTACGGCGGGTTCTAGTGTCATCAGTGATGTCTTGACGTCTGCTGAGGACGATGCGCTTGGGCGATGCTGTTCCGGGACAGCTGCCGGCCTGGACAGGGGCTACAGAGGAGCGTTGAAGGCTTCCTCTGTCCTTTCGAAGTAGGCAGATTTCACAAGATCAATGTTAACCGTGTCCTGAGTTCCTTGGCGCTCAAGTACGTTGAAACGATCCTTTCGTTGAAGTACTCTGAAAGGACCTTCGTAAGGTCGCTCGAGCGAGCTTCGTGAGTCATCCGCGCGAACAAACACATGCGTGCAGTCGTGGAGGTATCTGGGAACAAACACCTTGCGGCTTTGTTTTCGTGTGTCCGTGACACGGAGGCGGCGCCTGTGCGAAGCGAGCTGTTTGGCGTAAGATGCATCATATCGAAGGATGTCGGTGGCGAATGAGAAGTAATCGTCAGGAAGACGCAGCGATTGGCTGTGCGTGAGCCCGTCACTGGAAACGTGAAGGTCGGCCGTGAGGGCGGCGCGGATATCGAGTAAAACCACTGACAGGGCTTCTGTCCAACGGATTTCACCGAGCGCAGCTATGGCTGCTTATAGTTGTCGGTGGAAGCGTTCTATCACACCGTTTACCGCCGGGTGGTATGCCGTAGTCCGCGTGCGATGACATCCAAGCGCGCTCAGTGTTTCCGCAAAGGAACCGATCTCAAATTTAGGGCCACAATCGGTCGTAACCGTGGCTGGGCAACCATGAGATGCTACCCAACGCCCAACAAATGCGCGTGCTACAGCCTCAGAAGGGACGTCGGGTATGGGGTCGGCATTTGGCCACCGAGCAAAACGATCTACCACGGTCAAGAGATATGCATTTCCATTGGCGCACATCAAAAGTAAACTGGGATACGAAGTGCAGATGGCGAACTTTGCGGGGCAAATATCTTTTAGACCTATTGAAGAAGGCAAAAAGCGACTGTTTGTGGGCGGTGATAATCACACACTGGTTTCCCTCGAGGGCATGCCGGAAGTGACGAACGGCCGAATAAATTGCTAACAACTCACGACCGAACGCGCTATACCTTGTTTCAGCCGGAAGTAAACGTCTGGAAAAGAAAGCGAGCGGTTTCCAGAGTCCATCGACAAACGGTTGAAGTACGGCGCCAACTGCGGTGTCCGACGCGTCAACAGCTATACTTATTTCTGCGGCTGAGTTGATGTGGTGCAACATAACGGCGGTGGCTAATGCATCCTTAATTCTATCAAACGATTCGATGGCTGTTGTTGATAACTCTACGACTCCGTTGACACGGTCGCGGAGTAAATCGGTTAAAGGCTGCATAAACTGAGCGCAATGTGGCATAAACCGCCTATAGTAGTTGACCATCCCGTTAAATCGATGAATAACATCGAGGGTGGTAGGACGGGGAAAATCGCGGATTACTCTCACCTCATCAGTTAACGGTCGAACACCGTGCTGGTCAATGTGGTGCCTGAAATCTCTACCGCTGGCTGGTTAAAAACACACTATTCCGCATTAATCTTTATGCCAAAAGTTGCTAATCTGTAGAAGAGCCGTCGCAGATGAATCTGGAGATTTTCTTCAGAAGCGCTTGCAACTAATATGTCGTCGATGTAAGGGTGGACAAAATCCAGACCCCATGTGACGTCGTCGATAAAACGTTGAGACGCCTGTGCAGCGTTTCGCAAACCGAACGGCATACGTAGAAATTCGAATAAACCAAATGGTGTGATGACGACTGTCTTGGCGACATCCTCGTCCGCAACCGGGATCTGGTGGTGTGCGCGCACCAGATCAATTTTCGAAAAACACGATTACCGTGAAGGCTAGCCGTGATGTCCTGTATGTGCGGAATAGGGTACCTGTCGGGTGCTGTGGCGTTGTTGAGCGAACGATAACCTCCACAGAGACGCCAATCGCCCGACGATTTGGGGAAGACGTGTAGAGTGGAGAGGCCCAAGGGCTGCTGGACGGGCGAATGATTCCCAGCTCAAGCATATGCTCAAACTCAGTGCGGGCTATTTTAAGCTTGTCTGGTGTCAACCTGCGAGCTTTGGCGAACACCGGCGGGCCTGTCGTGACTAGGTGGTGCCTCGTGGAACCTCTGAGGGTGGGCAGAGATGGAGACTGTCGAAAAGCAGTCGGATACTTATCGATTAGAAAACTAAAGGAGTTTATTTTCACAGAGCGTTGATATACCATAACCCTAAGCTTTGTCGTTTTATCGACTAGACGGTGTCGTCTGGAAACTACCGAAAGGTCGAGGTGCTGGAGGAGGTCGATGCCGATAATCGCCATTTGGACGTCGACGACCGTGAAAAATCTAGCGAGAAGGCCTTCGGAGACCTAAATTAAGTGTGCGGGAGCGCTGACCAAACAATTTTATAGTACTTCCGTTGGCCGCGCGAAGATTCGAAATGTATGATCTGCTTAAGTCGTGGGCTTCAGGTGGGATCACGCTGACTTCGGCACCTGCGTCGATAAGATAGCGATTGCCCGACTAGTGAACTTTCAGAAAAAACAAGCGACCACGCGAGCAAGTTACGTTGTTAACCATGTGGATTTGGCTGCCCTGTTTGCTGACTGGGCCAAAGGTACAAGGCTGTCGGTATCGTCGGGCTCTGTTGCCTAGTTGCTGGTGATACCAGCAGTGATCCAGATCAGCGTTCGGTGGCGACTGACGAGAATCACGTGACCCTGAGTGGCTACTATGTCGTCAAATGGGGGTGGTCGAACTTGACCTCGAACACTGCGTCATTTATGCCTGAAGGTGTTCAGTTAGTCTGGCACCGTGAGTATTTAAAGTGGCGCATGCGCCCTGACTATCTGATGCGAGCTGAGAAACAGCGGTGCCGTATTTTCCCCTGATCCGATCGGCTACATCAGCCAAGGTTGACAAGGTTGCTGGCGGGTTTGCGCTGAGAATGTTTTGCATTTCCTCAGGCAAACGCTGCAGCCACCTTTCCCTAAGTAGAGCCGTTTCAGTGTGTGTCGTGCCTGCTAACCGCTACAGGTGGCGAAGAATCTGCGGTAGTTTACGGTCACCGAGCTCGAGAAATAAGTAGGCCATCGAACAGGCCAACGTGCTTAATCACGGCGGCTTTGAGTTGCTCGAAGGACTTCGTGGAATAGGGTAACTCCAAAATATCGTCCACCTTGACAATGACGTGAGGTGGCAGTGCCGCAACTACATGATGTAAACGCGTTAGCTCTAAACTAATCTGTCGTAGCGCAAATTTGGCTTCTAACTGAGCAAACCAAGAGAATAGTCCTCTCTTTGAAAGGTGCAAACGGTACGGCTAATGCACTAACCCAGGCGTCTGACAAAACGTGCGGTTGAGCCTCCATTAAAGCGGAGTAGATAACAAATCCAATTTTTTAAAATAAGAAGATAAATATCTAAAATGTATTAAAGAAGTAGCGACTCACAAATATACAAAAGTTATACCTGTGGATAACAAAAATTATTCGAACGAGCTCAACAGTTTAGTCGGGCTTACCAATTTAGCGCACGTCGCAATAAGTCGCTTTATCACTGGGTACGCAATCATCATACGTGAGATGCTGAACTGAGCCCTTCCCCGCATAGACAGGCATGCCTTTCAAACGCTTCACAAAGTCTATATGAGACCACTGCTCGAGTGTACTGATCAGGTCGTTTACACCGGTTTGAAGAAGGACACACTCATCATTGAACGTGTCCAGCGAGTAGCCACCAAAATAGCCACTGGCTTGCGGCAGCTCTCCGACGAATGTTGCCTGAAATCTCCTGATATTCATCCACCTAAGTTTCGAAGGCTGTGCGATGACTTACCCCACACACACATTATCTTCAGCACAAGACTCGTGCGGTTGTTTTCTTTATCACAGTAGGTGTGAGCAGTTGGAATGGGTACGGCAAGCGCTGATCCCGGACCTTCCTTAGGCAACAGTTTATGGCGGGTAGGATGAGCAGAATTAATATGACATACAATGAGGTTATTGGATTGGGAATCAGATGATACT
>QNGE01008189.1:6832-16892 GCA_008508345.1 Paragonimus westermani
TTGAGGGACCCCACCCCGAGCCTCTGACTCAAAAGTCTGACCTGCGAGACAACAGGATATAGGGTTTTCTTGGGGGACCCTACCCGGAGCCAATGACTCAAGAGTCTGACTCACTTGGCAGTGAGGGGCTTGCCTAGCCCGAGGGCGCAGTGAATAAGACAATAATGTCTGATTCTGAACACTGCTGCGCGCAGCGGATGTACTCGAAGCTACATCAGGCTTTTGAGAGATATCTGATGTTTTTCGACCGTATTGGATAATACGCCGACAGTCACGGTCAACCGTTGGGCGATCGGAGTGCTCTTTGTTTGAGGGTACCTTTTCTAACCCCCTTCTTCCTGATACGGAAGACAGCAGTGCCGCAACTATAAAAATAATTCTGCTGTATGCCCATAGGATCGTGCCTTACTACTTAAGCACTCCTACGCGGTCAGTAGTGCGACATACAATCCTATGAATGTAACTGCTTTTCGTCTGACTGCTCCGCTTTGGCCTGTCTGACAAGGTTGCACCTGGAATGACAGAAGCCCTAGTCAGCATAGCCCGCTGGATCAAAACAGCACACAAGCCCGTCCATCTCCTTAATGTAGCAATATAGGTCGGGTTTTTGATAATTATTCGGACGGGATTTTGTATGCGGTCTGAACCCTCCTTGTCAGCTCACGTTTTGACCTGTGATGTAAGTCAGTGACGGCTTAAGTGGTCTTGGGTACTGATAATTGGATGCGTTCGTACGTGTCAGCTGAACTGATTACTTTGCGGCTCAAATGTTTATTGAATATCTGGACGAAATGGAACGCAATTAATCCCATTTCTACTGAAGTAGACACATGGGAATGGACCACCAAAAACTTGGTATCTGGAGCCCCTGACATAGCTGTCGTGAAAACTATGGTTTCAGGTCGACCTGTTGGTAAAATAGTTATGGAACTCAGAGTCACATAGCTTACTGAGGTAACAGTGAAGGCCGGCATAACGTTCACCGTCTAACTGTTTCTTCGTATATCATGCGTGAAGCGAATCGACACTTCCGGTTTGACTATTCGTCGCCGGACAAGTTCTAATCCCTCTGGCCAATTTTCCATGTCAAAACGCATTGTAGTGCCATGCCTGACCGCCTGTGCTATCCGTCCCCAAGACGTATACTCTATTCTCTTCACATCACGTGCGGTTAACTCGTATCTGGAACAGACGACTTGGTGTATCTCACGGTAAATTGATGAGCTCATCAGAATCTTTTCCCACAGATGCGTCTTCGCATACATATAGGTTGCTATTTCTCAGTTACATATTCTAAGTTGATAGATTATGTGTGCATTATATACCTTATATATGTGTGGATTGTGTACATTCTGATTCAATTTATCATCCATTAATAGCGTACTAGTGACTGTCAAAGTATATGCTTGCAATGAGTGCGTGTCGAGGGTCGTGTGTAGAGTAGAAAGTTCATGGCTAAGCTTCTTGTCTTTACTTAGTCCCTTCCTGTTAGTAGTTCTTACTTAATTCGAGATCCGCTTGGTAACGTCTGCAATCCCCCCTCCAGGAAAGAATTATCGGCAGCTGATAAATCCAGCCATTAAAACGCAGTGAAATGTCATCCTTGAAAATAAAATTACACTTTGGTGGTATCGCCTGGGAATTTAAAAATCGCTTAGTTTTGCAACAGAGCTGATCACCAGGTTTGGAACGTTTGTTTTGAATGGCCGGTAATTCTTTGTACCTCAGTTAGTGCAGACGAAAGACGTACCGACGGTTGCCGTTTGGACGACATGAGTAAGTTAACGCCTGCTGCATCTTGCAATCTGACTGACCAGTGCCAGCGAGGTCTCTTGAATTTAGAAGTTCCCGATGGCATGCAATTCGCTTTTTACCATTTGATTAGATTTTTTGGATTGCTCGCCCGCATCTGCACACCGTGCTCAAAACCGTAACAAGCAAGCACTTTCTCGTGAATGCAAAAAATGTAAATATGTACGTACTGAACATGGTAGTGGGAAATTTGTACTCACAAGGCAAAGGTGGTAAATATCACCTTCCTGTTCTGCCGTTGAACGAGGTCTTATATAGTCACTTCACTATGTCTTTGAGTCCTTCCATCTCCCGGTTTCCGCCGAAAAATGACGTATATTAATTTATAATATCACCTCTCCTGTAGGCGTGACAGTCAGCGTCACTAACTGTGTTTCATCACCGCACTTAAGTCACAATGCATCCAAGTTTACTCCGACTGAATAAAAAAGGCGGTGCTCCACAATTCTGTCCGACCAATAGAAACGGGGTAGTTGGTTGTCCGCCTTCGGCGATATGCATGGTTTTGTGGGATATGCTTTCTTTGTTTCTTTGTTGGCGAACTGTCTTGAGTTAGTGAACTACAACGTACTGTGCACAAATTTTATCACACGTGTGCCGAAACATATTTTACTCGTTCAATTTGGTGAAATTCTACCTTAAGACTCATCCAACTGGAGGGCCTCAAAGAGTTTTCCAGAACTGAAAAATTCGAAGTTTTGCAAATTCACTCGTTTGGATAAATACACGGAGAATAACCCATGTGAAGTTGTTTCGTTTAAGCGGAAGCCTAGCGAGATAAGCTTGAAGCTCGAAGATGTGAATACTAGTATCACCGAGGTTACGCGAAAATGGCCTACCAGCGCATCAGATAAAAACAACTATAGAGCAAAAACGATAGTGTGAGACGTGTTCATTGGGTAAGGTTCACGTACTTCTAACTGCCCCGCACTCGTGACACATGCTCTCAACCATGATCATACGTTGTTAGGGAAATAACCAGCTCTTTTATTTTGTGGCATGATCATCAGCGAGCAAACTTAGTCGGGATGTATATCCAAGCTGCGTCCACCTGAGCGTTGGAGTGGCTGTCACGTTCAGTGTGTACCAACGGTCGTTTGTGTCGTAATGTGTTGGTTACGACGTTTTCTGCCTTCGCTAATTCCCCCCATGTCAACCGTCCCTAAATTACAAATCAACTTGGTATTAACTTCGGGCCCACTTGGCAAACATTGAACCAATCATTTCAATAACGCGCGCCACAATCGTCCTTTTGATGAGCACTAATTTTGATGTATCAATGATGCTCAGCATCGTTTGTTCGTCAAATTCAACCGTCACGCAGTTAGTCCATCCTTCACAGTCACCACTGAACCCTTACCAACATACACACAGATTCATCTACGCCCAATCGTTTCATCGTCAAGTGATTACTGCGTGAATAATTTATTCAAAGTTTCCCTCATAATTGTTATCGGTGATACTATTATTCTATATAATCTGATCACATTCCACTTACGTCCAAGTATAACCAAAATTACAATTGTATTTTCGAAACATGGTGACCAAAATTACTCGTCATACAAGATCCGTTGGTGCCAAAGCCACAATATCGAGCTCTAAAGCCGATGTTAATCGTTTTAAAGGCAAATGTTCTGGGTCCAAAACTTATGTAGGCTCTCCTAAGGTTACTGCCGTTAAAAGAGGTGAAGATAACTTGATGGTTGCCACTCCTCAGACTAAAAACTTTTCTGTTCCTGTAGATAGCGTATTGGCGGATTTATTTGTCAAGGTTTCTGAGCCAGAAGCAGAGCTCGCCTAATTAAGGACAAGTCATACTGCGCTTGATTCCCTAGAAGCGAATCTGGTCTCTTTGTCATACATTTTCAAATTGCCCGAAAGTCCCAAGATGAATAGCATTCGGAGTGCTAGTGTGTTCATCAACACATTAATAACAGAAATCACAAAACGGATGCGTTGCTCAAACAATGCCATCGTATTCAATGTGCCAGAGAGGCTGTACCTAGAAAGCATTAAAAAGATACTCTTGAAGGTTACTGGAATAGACCCAACACCATATACCTGCATCCGTCTTCGAAAGAAGACACAAAAGTTCTGCTGCCCGCTATTATTCAAATTCCATAGCGATGCAAATGCAAAACAGTTCATACAGAGCCAGGACATTATTAAGTCTAAAACCTCGCTTAAACTGTTGAAAATTATGGAGGACAGAACGCCCTTGGAAGAGAATGTCAGAAACTCTTACTGGGCGAAACCTCCGTCTCCGTATCTAACCATGTCATCCAGGATGCATCGAAACAGAGTACAACGATATCCAAAGATGACAATCTGGGTTCCGAAGATCGCGCAGTATCGCTTTGTTGTACTACTCCCTAATGCACCAGCGACCCTACCGACAATGCTAACTCCATCAAAGAGAACGAATTCGCTGACCTAATTGATCTAACAGTAGATCTAGACAGTTCCAACAGCGTGCCGAGCATTGGGGGTACCACGGTAGAGGAACCAACAGGCAAAAGTGGGCACACTAATGACTCTGTCCATATAGAAATCAATGGAATGTCTAGTCCGCAACCTATCTGCGCGGAAACCGGACCAAACAAGACAGGGCACCGCCAGTCTATTAATAAAAAACACGTTGATGTCTCAATTTCGAACCAATCCCGTAGGAAACCACAAACCGACCACCAATGGGGCGCCGGTGAAAACAAACCTTCTCCAAATCACTACCAGAGGTTTCCACCTATGCATCATAAGGGAATAAACAAGCAAGAAAATGCAAACCCTTATATAGCGAACAAAAAGACGCACCTCCTACCATCCCCCGACTACAGGCCTCTGCCTAGTTATCGCAGTATCTCGCGTGACGCATCTATTCATGCAAAACTAAACCGGAGCCCTTCTGAAGTTGTTCATCTTATGTTCAACACCCCATTAAATACGAATAGACCTTGCACATCAAATGCTCACTTGAACGCAACCCGTCATGTCTTCATTGACAACGAGCAGGCGGGCATGACCAATTCACCTCAGCCTCACCCTTTTTTAGTGGGACACAGACCTTTTAAACCTCCCCTGCTAGCTCCGTCCCCCATTGTTCCACTACCCAACCAAACCTTACTTGCACTATTCCAACACTTCCTGTCATGGACTAAAACGCAGGTGACACCCCACCGTTCTCTAATGAGCTCATTACAAAGATATCAGACCAAACATTATCATCAGAGTCCTTGAATCAAAAAGATGTCTCTGTTTTAGACAATTTGAAAAGTATAAAAATGGTGCCGAACAAGAAAAATGCACTAAGTTTGCTGCTTTTCAATGCACGTTCGCTAATTAATAAGATGCATATCTTCAGATCCTTTATATTCTTATATAATCCTTATGTTATTCTAGTCACTGAAGCTTGATGTACCTCTGATACTCCTGACACACAACTCAACCTTATAGGTTATCACATGTTCCGCAGAAATCGTGGTGTATGACGAGGTGGAGGATGTTTAATCTACCCAAGGGAGCAATTTTCGGCAACCATACTAGATGAACCATGTCTTGGTATGATAGATGATTCCTTGTAGCTGTTAGTGTCGACCGCACCCTGTGAGTTACTCTTAGGGTGTGTCTGCAGACCATCTAACGCCACTCAGGACGACATGACGAACCTTATTAAAGGAATGAACTATGTATCAACCTTACCTTCACAGTACAAAATAATTGGCGGAGACTTCAACATGCCCAATAACTCCTGGACCTCTTTCACCGCCCCCGCAAGTCAAGCTGAGTTCCTTGCGTGTGTCCAAGTAAACCGATGGCGCCAACATGTTTTAGCGCCTACTAGACTAGACCACACTTTAGACCTCATCTTTACCACAGGCATCTCTTCTGCCACTGTATCCGTCTTGGAACAATTTCCAGGAAGTGATCATAACATAGTGAACTTAATGTTCGAAATAAGAGCTGTTGAAGAGTCGACCGTCATACACTATCGTCAAACTAAATTCGTCGACTGGAACGTGTTCACCACACTGCTGAACTCTCTGGAATGGAACACGTCCTTTCTTACCTCCGTTCCTAGCATTGCGACCGTGGCATTTAATGAACACTTCAGGTGTTGCGAAAGTCAAAACACCGTAATGTGTACGGTAACGGCATACTTCTCACTCCAAAGGAGCAAGGTGAGCTCAAAAGTCTTAAATCACGGTAACGAAAAAACATGCAACTTCTCTCTCATCATGCAAATGCATAAAATGTTCAATGCAATTGAATATAGAACCAAAATGCTCCGCTTGAGTGAAGAAGATCGCAGTTGATGCAATTAATGAGACGCAGGAATAATCGGAGAGACCCTGCCATCTCAGTAGTGACACTGCAGGACAAAACCACTGTAAATGATCCTCTAACAATCTGTGAGGTTTTTAATTCATATATTTTGCTGCTCCCTTCAACATTGAAGGACACATACTGCCTCCATCTCCTCCTGTATGTACAAGTACGTTCCTAAACCATATCCTGTTGATGCATGGCTCACACGCTCTCAGTTAGCTATTATCAAACCTTCTCATTTACCTGGTCCTGATGGCATTTAGCCTGTTGCTCTAAAATACGGAGGGGAAGACATCCCTCTACTTCTGCTTAATATTTATACACTTTCTTTAACATCAGGTTCCTTCCCTCTTCAGTGGAAAAACTCTACAATTAAGCCCCGCTTTAAAAGTGGCTCGCGACATGAAGTCAGCAATTATCATCCCATTAACCATACCTCAATTTTTTCTAGGGTGTTGGAAGGGATAATAAAATGTTGCATGGTCGAATTCTTATTATCACGAAACCTTATAAACCACTCCCAGCATAGGTTTCTCAACAAGCGTTCTTGCATGACATGCCAGCTAGAGTTTCTTAACCATGTGACAGAATCTACTGACGCCAATGAGGCGATTATCATTATACTGTTGGACATGGCGAAGGCTTTCGATCGTGTGTCTCATAAGCGTCTTCTGCTCAACACAGCATCCTTTTGTACACGTGATCCACTGCGTAGCTGGTTCTCGTCATAACTTACAGGCCGCACACAAACAGTGAAAATAGGAGACAATAGCTCAACGCCCAGACCAGTTACTAGCGGTGTGATACAACGAAATGTTCCGGGACCGTTACTCTTTCTCATATATATAAACGATATATGTCAAGTTATCAAGCATGGCAAGCTTTTCCTATTGGCTGACGTTATCAAACTTGTTTACAGCTTCCCTCCTGGCAATCTAAATGCATGTTTGGAAAATATACGGAAGGACCTCATCTCATTAGGGACTTGGTGTCGAACTTGGCTGATTAAATTTTAGCCAATAAATCCACTATCGTTGTGCATGGTTGTCACGTACCAGATGGCTCTATGAAGCTGGACGGTCACAGCATATCAACGGCCAACTCAGTACGTGACCTGGGTTTGTGCTACTCAAAATCATTCAACTTGGCAGAACATATATTGGTCCTAGTCGTTAAAATCAGACGGACGATAGGTTACATTAAACACTCATTCTTCCTACCTGCTGGACGGCTGCACCTTTATAAACTATGCGTACTGCACGTTCATATATGGCCACCTGCGCAAGTCTGATAGGATAACTCTGGAAAGCCTCCAACGTGCATTCACGAAAAGCTTATTGGGTTGTCCATCTCCTCTGAGCTACAGAGAACGCTGCCGGACGCTTGTACTCGATCCTCTCTGGTTACGGCGACTCAAGCTCAACCCCTCACTCATCTATATTTTGGTCTGTGGCGGTAAATTCACCGCCAGTTCCGCGACTAGCTTACAACGCAGGCCAAAGTATGACCTCAGAAACAAGAACTTCTCCTTGGCAGCTCTTAAATTTCGGAAAAAGCTGCGTTCAAATTTTTTCCTAGTGAAATTTTCCTACATTTGGAACACACTCCCGCATGCAATTTGGTCCAGTAAAAATATACACCAATTCAAAAGAAACTCAGAAACTTTCTTAACAATGACGAACGGCATGTCCATTTCCATGCTCTACTTGTCTGAGGACGTTCTCTTCGAGAACGGACCTAACAACATCTGACGAAAAACCCGCTGTTTTGTGTGATTTTAAGTCACGCACCTCTCGAAACGATCAAAACTCTTGCCTTCAGGATAGATCTTGTACTTTCAGACTTGCCAGCGAACACGGTAACATGTCTAGAGTCAACACGTATAGGTGTCAACATACATGCCCGTTAGTAACAACCCAATCATCCTGCTACACCCTTACCCCATAATAATTGATAGCTTGTGTGTCTGAGTTGTCAACCACCATGCAAAAGCTGGACATGCTAGAATCGTTCAAAAAAACGCGACCTGCTCGTCTCACGACTGCATAATAACCTTGAGTCGCAACTCTTCCTCTTCCTCCCCTGACAGACCACCCGGCAACTTCTCTGTATTGTCGAACATTCTTCTCACCCGATAGACCACCCGGCAACCTCTCGGCATTGTCAAACATTTTCCTCATTCTATATACCGTCTGTACATAGATAATGGACATCTAACTTCGGCAATAACCGTACACTAGGAATAGCTTATAATCTATCTCCTTTCGCGTTATTCAATAGCAGCTGTTAGCGTGTGGTATATATTTCATCAATCAACACAATGTTATTAACGTCACATAGGAGGTTATGTCAGAATATCACATGTTCCATTGTTCGTCATAGCTCACATAGTTAGTTTCACGTTATCTCGTGTATCGCATAGTTTCCCTCTCCATTTTTGGCTTCACTGATATATCCCGTGCGAGAGAACATCCCAGCCCGCCCGGACACTCAAAATTCCGCAATGGTTGTGCATATCGCGAGCTCTTCGAAAAATTCATAGGAATTCGAGCGAAGAATGACGTCCGGTCGAGAGGTCCATGCGTTCCCCGCGAAAGTATATGCGTCCCCATCTCGCCCACATCATGAAAACATTTTCTGCACTTTTTTCGGGACTATCAACATGGAATAAAGGGTCAAATTCTTCGTCAATACACCCTCTCCATCCTCCAACAACCGTTTTGTGGCACGACTCTGAGCATCAGGCTAGCAATCACCTTGTGGAGTCCCGATTGATGTAAAAAATCAATTATTTTATCGAATTGTGCAGACCCAAAGCACCATCTCTTCAGATATATGAAGCTCGAATTTTCCCGCCTAAACTTGAATTTTCCCATCATATAATGTCTGCTTTTGTCTGTTTTGTTGCTCTACTCACATAGCTGACTCGTTGTACAATTTTCAAATTTGGTGTTCAATTGTGTATATGCTAGAAATCATTGCGTTGATCACGCTCTCCTGAGTGTTTCTCACGAATGCGTCGGGAAATATACCTTTATTATTATTATTATAAAATCGTTCACACCTTCAACCAGGGCAGTAACATCAATTTCTGTCTACAAAACATACGACATGATCTGACGTCATTGAATTTTTGGTGCAGAGCACCGCTGATATCGTTCTCAGCAAACAAATCGAACGTCATCACATATGTTTGTAAATTACCTCATGACCCCATTTCACTAGATGGTTGTAATATTGATACAGCCAATTCCGTCAAACTCCTTCAATTTCTCAGAACGAGTATGTTTTCAGGTAGCAAAAACTAGAAGAACAATAGGCTGTATCAAAAAGACGTTCAGTTTATCAGGTGCAAAGCTGACGCTTTAAAAAATGTGTGCTCGGTCTCAACTCGAGTATTGCACTTTCATTTACTGCCATCTACGCAAGTCTGATGGACTTGTGTTCGAAAACCTTCAGCGATCGTTTACCAAAAGCTTACTAGGATATTCTTCTTCTCTCGCCTACAGACAGCGCTGTGAGAAACTTGGTAGTGATCCACTTTGGCTGCCTAGGCTAAAGTTGAACCTGACGCTGCTGTATGAACTCATACATTCGGATGTGATTACCACAGCGTTCACCGTCCATTTTCAACACAGCCCTCCATATAGTCTGATAAATAAGGGTTCCACTTTGCCAACCCCGATACCCCGGAAAAATATACGTGCAAACTTCCTCCTTCTAAACTATTCCTACACATGGAATAAACTTCCAAGTGAAGTCCGAGCCAGTAACAATATTCAGCGTTTTAAAAAAGGTTTGGAAAGCTATCTTACGTTAACGAACACATTGTCTATCTTCAAACTCCTTTTTACCCTGAGGATCTTTTTGGGTGTGGCCCGAGAAACATTTAGCCGTCAGATCCGCATTACGTGGATAACCACCA
>QNGE01008190.1:0-18393 GCA_008508345.1 Paragonimus westermani
ACTTAAGCATGACCAAATGCAACAGTCACGTAATGGCGAAGCAGCCAGGCCAAACTGAACCAGGCTACAAATTTTGTATAACAGGCATTTTGGCTGTGATTAGTGTACTACTCACATGTAGTGTTTTTCCTACAGGCGACCTTCGGGAGCAAGAGGACAATCCCCGAACACGACGAACAGTAAGATACTATCGGAACAGTGTGTGCATGCTTTGTTAGAACTTTCACCAAGGCGAATGCCAATGTAGTGTCACCCAATGTTTGTGAATGCATGTCTGTCGTGCAACTGAGTGTACACGTTCGCGGTTCAGTTTTGACATGACCTTCAACGAAGTTTGCGCAATAAACCAACTTTCTTGCTAGGCATCTTTTGCAAACACAACAACTGGTTCCCTGACGATCGCGAGGATGAAATTTCCGTGGCCACAGCCGTTCGAAGATGGAGACGTCCGGACCTTCCTGGAGGAATTGGAGGACGTGGCCGAAGTCGTCGGAGTCAAGACCGACCGTGGAAAGCTGGCTGCCTTGCGGACGCTGGTGAAGGGCAGGGCAAAGGCGGCGCTGGACGCAGTGCGAAGAGGCCCTGCGAAGATGGAGTGGTCCACTGCGAAGGAGACGCTGGTGGCTGCGTTTGACTGCCAGGCTGACCGCCAGGAGGCCATGCGACGGTTCAATGCTGCCAGGCTTGGACAAGGAGTAGACCCGTCCGTGTTTGCCGCCACTGTGGAAGGTTTGCTGGCCAGGGCTCTGCCAGAATTGGATCAAGAATCACGACGACAGTTGTTAACGAAACAGTTTATTGAAGATCTCCCGATGGCGGTCCGCGACCAAGTCCGTATTGCCCATGTCATCCGGCTGATGGACCTTGACGATCTGGCGAAGGTGACACGGGAGTTGGCAGTAATGTCCGTGGCCTCAGTGGATTCAAACAGCAATACGGACAAGAAGACATTGGAGGTAATGCAGAAGGCAATGGAGCAACTCGCAGCGGATGTAGCTGCCCTGAAAACAGCAGCACGGAAGAACGATCAACCAGGAGGCTGCTTCATCTGTGGAAAAAAAGGACATTGGAAGAAGGATTGCCCAATCCGGCGGTCTCAGAGGTCTAAAAATAAAGTGTTTCGTGATTGTTCTTTTTGTTGGGCGGGTCGACTAGTAATGGGAGCGATTGAGAAGGGGGCCGTACATACAAGGGTTGAAGTTGATGGAGAGGTAGAACAGTGTTTAGTCGATACAGGGGCAGCTATTTCGTTGATTGCTCGTGCCGAAAAGCAAAACCTAGAACCGACATCCATGATGATCAAGACGGTTGGAGGTCATAGTCTACTGGTTGACGGTGTGAAAGAATGTGGGGTACGTATCGGCGGCCATATCGTAAAGCACCGTTTCATTGTGTCCCCAGAAACCAGGCAAACGATACTCGGAGCCGATTTCCTCGCTGCAACAGATGCCGTGATTGACTTGAAGCTCAAGAAGTTGTCAACCAAGTATGGCTCCCTGACGCTCATAGGACAGCGAAAGGATAGCGTCAACCAAGTACGCAAGGTTAAAACCCCCAGTTGCACAGCCCCCCTGCTCCAGTCCACGGTCGAGAAATACGCGGAAGTATTTACGACTGACGATGATCCGTACGGATTTTGCAACTGGATTGCCCATGAAATACCAACAACCGGAACATTTCGACCTCACGGGCCCCGCAGGATACCGGTTCATCTTGAGGAGGAATTGAGGAGACAAATACAGAACATGCTGAGCGAGGATGTTATCGAAGAAGCCAACAGTCCGTACAACTCGCCTGTTCTCCTGGTGAAGAAGTCCAACGGGAAGTACCGCTTTTGTGTGGATTTTAGACGGCTGAATGAGGTAACACAGAATACAGTCGTACCAATACCGTCCGTCGCTGATATTTTTGACAAGCTACAGCAGGCGAAATTGTTCACAGTTTTGGACTTACGCTCCGGATACTGGCAAGTACCAATTAAACCCACAGATCGTGAGAAGACCGCATTCACGGTAGGCGAAAAACAGTATCAGTTCAAGCGCATGCCGTTTGGCCTATCCGGGGCACCGTTCACATTTCGGCGCCTGATGGTTCAGCTGGTAAAACGACTGGATAATGTGGCGGTATACGGAGATGATATCGTAATATACAGCAACACGGAATCGGAACATGCTGCCCATATAGATGCTGTCTTGAATCGCATTAAGAACTCAGGACTGCGGATCAATGCTGATAAGTCACAGCTCGGACGATCATCGGTGGTGTTACTGGGACACAAGGTGGGTCAAGGTGAAATCAAGCCTCTCCCGGAGAAAATACTGACAATTAGAGAGGCCGTGGCTCCGAATTCCAAACGAACCCTGAGACAATTTTTGGGTCAAGCGGGGTACTACAGTCGGTTCGTGAAAAATTTTCACTCCATTGCATCGCCATTGTACGAACTCCTTCGAAAAGACAAGAAATTTGAATGGACCGACGATGCCCAGAGGGCGTTCAAGCGAGTGCAACAAGCGATGAACGAGCAACAACTGACGTTGAAACTACCGAACACAAAAGAAACGTTCATCGTAGCAACAGATGCCAGTGACCGTGGCATTGGGGCAGTACTCAAGCAAAAGGAAGGAGTAATCGAGTATGCCAGCAGAGTCCTGACTCCAACGGAGCAGAAATATTCGACTATTGAAAAGGAATGTTTGGCAATCGTCTGGGCACTGGACAAGTGGAGGCCATACCTGTTGGGTCAACAGTTCCACGTGGAGACGGATCACAAACCCCTGGAATGGATCATGACTGCGAGGGACCCGAGAGGCAAATTAGCCCGATGGGCATTACGTTTACAGGAATATGACTTCACGATCAACCATGTGCCTGGTTTGAGCAATTGCGTCGCGGATTTTCTTTCTCGACCACAAGTAGACGACGAACTCCCCAAAGTGACCGTTGGAGTCAACGGCTTAATAATGGAGCAGGACCCACAAACGCTAGTACGCCTACAACGTCAAGATAAGGTCCTCCGGAAAGTGATTGAAGCTCTGGCAAGAGGCGTGAGAATCCCCACAAATACTAAGGATGAGGAGCTGAAAATAATCGCATCCCAATGGAAAAGAGTTGGCTTAAACAGTGCAGGCGTATTGACATGGCAGCGTGGCGTTGGGCACCCGTGCGTGGTAGTCATCCCGAGACAACTGAGGAGGAAAGTGGTGGCAGACTGCCATGAAATGGCACACACCGGATGCACTAGGACGTACGATCTGTTGCAACAAAGAGCATATTGGCCGAAAATGAAAGAGGATGTGACAACTTACGTGCTTGCATGCCAACAGTGTCAGTTACTGAAAGGCGACAGTCGGGTAGCCCAACAGTCCTTACAACCAATACCAGTCTCCGAAATCGGTGAACTCTGGTCTATGGGTCTTATGGGCCCATTTCCACTGAGTGCCCACGGTAACCAGTACGTTCTGGTCATGACAGAACACTTTACCCGTTGGATCGAAGCGACTTGCGTTCCGGATCGGAAAGCATCTACGGTGGGAGACATGGTGATGAAGCACATTGTAGCAAACCACGGTGTACCCAGGGCGATCTTGACGGATCATGGACCATGCTTCGAAGGCCAGGAGTTCCGAACACGCATGTCACAACTGAGAATCAAGCGCATTCGAACGACGCCGTATCACCCACAAACTAATGACCTAACCGAACGTAACAACCGAATGGTCAAAGAAGGGTTATCAGCCAAAGGAGGAGACTGACAGTCTGCGATGCCACTGGTGTTATTGGCTTACCGGGCGTCTGTGTAGGCGAGCACGAAGAAATCGTCATTTCAACTGATGTACGGTGGTACCCCTCGACTTCCGGTGGATTAGGACATTGGGGTACGGACAGAGCGCATTGATTCCACTAAAGAATTGGTTGCCGAAAGAAAAAAAGCCAAACGAAATCTGAAAGCATCGCAGACATACACAAAGAAGCAATCCGCAAAGCAACGGTTCGGTAAGACTAGAATTTTCAACGTAGGAGAACAGGTGAAATATTGAGATAATCGGAACATGGGTGCCAGAGGGCCAGGATCAAGAAAACTAGCACCTAAATTGAACGGTCCGTATTTGGTAATATCCAGACGGGTCCCAGTATACACAATCAAGAAGGACGGCGAGACGAAACGAGTGCACGCCAGTGAGTTAGCAACGCGGCACTAGATTCCGGCGCGACGAACCAGAAGATCAATAATCCGGGAGGAAAAACCGCGTCGATCGGAGAGGATTCGTCGACAAATGCGAAGGAACCAAGGAACCTCAGAAGGGGGAGGAGTGTTGTATAACACGCAGTTTCGTTGTGAGTAGTATACCACTCACCAGTAGTGTATTACCCACAGGCGACATTCAGGAAAGAAAGGACAATCCCCGAACACGACAGACAAGAAGAGACTATCGGAACAGTGTCTACATGCTGTGTGACAACGTACTGTCACCCAGTGTATGTGAATGCATGTCTGTCGTGCAAAAGAGTATACGCGTTTGTGGTTCAGTTTTTGACATGACCTGTACGGAAGTTCGCGCAATAAACCAACTTGCTTGCCAAGCGTCTTTTGCGGACACAACACATATAAACGAAGATCCGGCAAAAATGAAATAAGGAAAAAAAATGTACGCGGAGAGATGTTTTACAAGTAAACATTATCAAGATTTAATAATAGATCAAGATCCGCATTCATTCGAGAAGTGATTCGTAACGCGCGTAACTTGAGCGGTAATGTCAAATCGTAATTGGTATAAAGAATTTCAATCTACGGAAACGAATCAATAAGAAGGGAATAAATATAGCAGGGAACGTGGCCACCAACATCTTACTAACATATAACAATCATCGAACACCCACGCAAGGAGCTACTTCAACGCCGGCTCCCGAATCCAGCATAATTTCCTAACACTCATGTAGCTGCGGGTTGAGTGTGTATCGTGAACTTTTCCCTTGCACCCGAGGCTTTCTCGCCGACGACTCCACTACCATCTGCTCTCTCAATAAGACATATGGATCTTATGTCTATCCTGACCGTACCGCCCTCCATTCTGAAGTACACCTCGCGGGCGTGATTGTCGCCACCCTTCACTACTTCACTTACCACGAACGCCAACGAGCCGAGGAATTCTAATGAGTAGAGCAAGGCCATCAACCTTTACATCTCGTCCAACCTTCTTTGAATCGAGTTCCTCAGCTTGAATGGGCTTAAGCGGCTTGTCCGGTGGCTACGAATTTTCAAGTTCCCATAGAAAGGCTGAACCATTTTGCCACGTGTAAAGTCCTTGAGACCTAGCATCACAGGTTCCTCGCAAAGCTATGTCTGCCGGGTTTAACTCGAAAGGAGTGTGTCGCCATCAACAGTCCTGGGTGGAAACATGAATTAGTTGGACACGGTTGGCTACAAATGTGACAAAGCGGCAGGAGGTGTTTCTCGAGTACTCCACACGGTGACGGAGTCTGTCCGAAGTGTGATGTTAACAAGGGTTAGCTTGAGTTCACTTGCTATAAATGTCATAAGTTTAGCCGCCAATACTGCTCCTGTGAGTTCCAACCTTGGGATGGAAAAGTGCTACAAACATGCAGCACGGGATTTCCTCATCAAGGAGCAACAAAAAATGCTGCCATCTCCCAAGACTTTTCGGAGGTAGCCGACAGCTCCATAACCCATCTCGAAAGCGTCGGAAAACATGCAACTCCGAACGTGTTGGCGTCTTCCTATGGGGTCTGATACAACGCTGTATTGTAAATGAGTCTGTCGACGATATACCACGTGACCACCTTTCCCACTCACCTTGTCACCTTTCGTCTAAGGGTGCATCCCACTCAATATTGGCGTCACACAAGCCTAGGAGCCATTTCCGACCGCGGAGAACGAGAGGAACAATTGAACCCAGAGGGTCGTAAACCGACGCCATGCAGGCTAACAAGCCTCTCCGAGTGAATGGTTTTTTCGGCAAAGATACACGTAACTTGAAACAGTCTTCCGATACGCTCAACTGGACTTCGAAGGCTTTATGGTGACTGCAATCACCTAGGTCTAGTGTTGCCTACACAGACGCTCTTCCGTTCTGTGTTATATCCGAGAGCGCCTCTGCTATATTAGACTTCCACTTCACTAGTTTAAATCCACCCAAGAGAAGCGTTTCGGGCAAATCAGACGCTACACATCTGGCATCTTCAAGCGTATCCACTGATACCAAGCAGTCGTCGACGTAAAATTCTCAGACGCAACTTGGCTAGCAAACTTGCTAAATCGATGCCCATCATCGATTGCAGCCTTTCTGAGTGCATATTACGCGCAGGAACGTGAAGAAGTAGCCCCGGAAGGATGGACCATAATCTCATACGTGTCCGGTGAGGCAGATATTGGTTCATTACTCCACCGAAGCAAACTCAGTGCCCACAGGTCCCTTTCAGGTACCTTCACCTGCAAAAACATTTCCTCTATGTTTGAGGACAAGGCTATCAAGCACTTTCGGAACCGTAACAACACACCCACTAGGTTGTTCGTTAGGACTGGTCCATGCAGCAGCACTTTGTTCGAAGAGGTGTCCTTGTATTTTGCTGCGCAGTCGAATACTATACACACCTTCCCGGGTTTATTCGAATTCAACACCGGGTGATGAAGCAAATACCACCTGCGAAGGGTGATATCCTTGCTGGTGACAACTCTGGATATGTAACCTCTGGCCACGCGTGCCTTGATAATCTCGCTATATTTACGTGCAGATTCAACATCGTTGGAAAGTCTCCTTCCCAATAAATTCAGACGATTCTGAGCCAACCACCGGTTATCAGGGACGGTTACACTATCAAATCGCCAGGGCAAGCCAATCCCATACCGAACGTCCTTCAACGTAGCTGTGGACTCTACAATACGTTCAGCTTGCTGATCATCACACGAACGAACCAACCCTTCGGGAATTCCGAGCTCGACAAACTTCAGGTCGAACATACGCTGAACCAACCGTGTTAGATCAGCACCCCTTAGGCAATGAACTTCAAACTTGCTGTTTGCTGAGGGTGATATAAGACCATGCAAAGTCCAGCCCAAGATGATTTTTGCAGCATATGACTGACGCCTGATTCCTGCCCGCTGATCTATTACTGAATGTGCTTCAGGCAGGTAGCAACCTAGTAATATCCCGACTTTACCTTCTCTCAACAAGGTGATGGGCAGACCGGCCAAATGGAGCCACCGCAGAATGTCAAACTCGGATATGGTTTCTGCCAGTTCAACCGGAAGACCCCCGACAGTAAAGGCCTTGTCGATCGTGATACTACTTCGTTCACATGCTGGTAGCCCTAGTCGCTCAGCTAAAGACTCATTTATGAGTGTGGTATCGCACCCGTTATCTAGAAGGGCATATATTTCGACCGTCCCGACTGCTCCAATTAATCTGACAGGTACGAAACCTAGGAATGGCTCCACAGATTAACTCTTTCACTCCGACCTCAGTTCCAGAAGGCGCCGGGACCGCGTGCATCAGGGTGTGATGTCGCCCTCTACACAGAGGCCGTGAACACTGAACATGGACCCTGCAATACTTGGCTGTTTGGTTTGTCAGTAGGCAGACGAAGCATCGTTTACACTTTTTTTAGAACTTCGCGTGTCCATTTTGATGACATGCTTTTAAATCGTCGGCATATCGGCAACTCATGCTCGTTACCACAGAGTGCGCACTGGTGTGGCTTATTTACTACTCCGACGACGGTTGACACACGCGGCATCCGTTAAGAGTCCCCGCGGAAGCGCGCGGTCTCAGTTTCACTGACAAGGCCCTGGAGTGAACGTGCGATGAGCTGACCATATAGGTTACTAGAAATCGAGATTCGCTTTTCTACAAACTCAAGTAAGTCGTTGAAAGAAGGCTCCCGACGAGTGATTATAACAGAATAAGCCACTTCTGCCCATTTCTCTTGCAATGGGCGAAGAAGTCTATCCACGATAAGCAGAAGGTCGGTTAAACAATTTAACTCGGACGGATGGTTCAATTTGGACAACGTCAACTGACGACCCTCCATCTGAGTGGCTGAACGTTGAATACCCTCAGTGTCTCTTACGACGAGCCTCGGACCGTTAAACACGCCCTTGGTGATAGCCTGAATAATCTCACGCGACCTTCCAAATCGCCGCCTCAATATTCCGGTCGCCTCGGTAAGGTTTACTTTGCTGGGCAGCAATACGCAATGTTCGATAGCTGCCTTAGCTCGACCCTTAAATAAGGTAAGACAATTTCTGTCCTTCATCACTTAATCAGTTAGCTACGTTTAGTTCAGAATTTCGCATGGAGCTAGGAAATTTCTAGGGCGACTCTTCGAAAGATTCTAGCTCGATTTTTGGCAGGCTCACACTGATAGTTAATTTGCGCAAATACTGCTCCACGGAGCTCCCTTGGAATCCACAAGCAGGTCTATATGACGAGCCGGATGAGAGGACGTTTGCACCAACCCTCTCTGTNCAGCAGTTACTGTAGAAATTCCCATCTAAAACTTGGTTGGCCAGCCTATTAAATTGATGCCCATTATTGACTGCAGTCTTCCTGAACTCACAGGACGCGCAGAGTGGCAAAGAAGTACACTGGAAAGGATGGACCGTAATCTCACACGTGTCCGATGATTATTCGCTCCATCGAAAAAGCCTGGTACCAACCTGCCCCTTCCGTGGACCTTCACCTTCGAAAACATTTCATCCGTCCGGGTACAAAGCTAATAGATCATCTTGGAACCGTGACCCTACACCCATTAGGTTGCTCGTCAGAACTGGCTGTTGCAGCAAGACTATGCAGTGAGATTTCCGTGTGTTTCGCTGCGCAGTCGGATGGAATTAAACACTTCCTCGTGGTACAACGCAATTCCCAAATTTGATTACCTATCCAGAACTCCGTCACTGGACTCAAAGTCTGATGGCACTGATTGCTCACCAATTCACCCATTGCCAGTGAAAATGGGTGCACTTGTGTGCGATAATTGTAACTTGTTTGGTTCGGTTACCTCTGCCTTAAAACGTGGGTGGACACAACGGGAGCGGCGTAGGTTTCCTGCATTTCACTGTTGCTGTGAAAGCTTATCTATTGCTACAGAAGGATTGCTGCGTTTTGATTATCGTGTTGTAATTCCACTGACTCTAAAGTCTGTTGTTTCTTCGGGTTCGCATTCCGAATGTTTAGAAGTTGATAAGACGAAGTCGTTTGCGCGCTTATCTTGTTGGCGATCCAGATTAGAATCACATATTGCACGCAGCGCTAAGATTGTATTAAATGTGTGCACAAGATTCATGCGAAACACTTGCGAAGGTTCCCATGACCTGTTGTGTTTGAAAAATCCACAGATTTCACGCCGATTACTGTGGTTCTTTTCTGGGGAAGTAATATGTCATGGTGATAACTGGTACTTACTCTAGAGGGCCTGAGGTTTTTCTCACGTCAGCGAGTGCAAAATGTACACACGTTTTGAGGAATGTATTCCGTCACGAGAGTGTACCTGCTGCTTTGGTCACTGACAATGGTACTCACTGGCAATCCCGAACGACCAGTGGTTGTTCGAGCAACGCTTGGTCTTCTGGCAACGACTATCGATATGCTGGATCCACGATAGTCGTGTCTGTAAGTAACGAACGTCTATAAATTCGGAGCCCGCCGAGCAACCAATTCTGATCCAAAAAGGAAGACGGTCGTATTGGCGAGTTTCTCATTGATAAGGTACTAATGTCAAAAAACAATATGATAAACCAAATAGTAGAAGACAACAACAAACCTCGAAATTGCATCCACCAAGTACACAAGTCCCGAGATTAACGGTTCACTTAAGCATGACCAAATGCAACAGTCACGTAATGGCGAAGCGGTCAGGCCAAACTAAAACCAGGGTACACATGAACGAAGATCCGGCAAAGGAAAGTAAGGAAGAAGAAGCTACGCGGAAACAGGTTTTTCAAGTGAATAGTATCAAGATTTATTAATACATCAAAATCTGCATTCACAGGAGAAGTGATTTGTCACGCGCGTAACTTGAGCAGTATTGTCAAATCGTGATAAATGCTCGTAATCGGTATAAAGAATTCCAATGTAAGGAGACGAATCAATGAGATGGGAAAAAATATAGCAGAGAACGTGGCCACCACCATTCTAATAACATATTACATTCATCACTCACGCAAGCATCTACTTCAACACTCACTTCGTTGTTGAGTCTTCGGGGGGAATGGATCAAAGTATTTGGACGTCGACATTCGTTCGCCGCTCCGCGGCATGCACAGTCCAATAGACTTAAAGAAAACTTTGTGAGCACGCCGGAGTATGCCGGTATCCCGCGGGTTTCGGCGGGAAATGAGTGAAATGTTAAAAGAGTATCCCATAAAACCATTATCTCAAAAACTAACGTCTGTCAACCTCACTTTGAAATCTGTATTAATCTTCTCCTCAAAGTTGCCGATATTTGTTTGAACGAACTCATAAATTCGGACATTATTAATTGGTAGTTCGTCGCCATCGTTGAGTTAGGTGTCGAGGGAGTCGGGATGTTTTGCTCCCACTGAACACTACGGAGGTAGTTAACCGGTATTGTATAGTCACTCACTAAATGCTTTCAAACGGGAATTTTATTTTCATTCTACTTCAATCTTATACGGAGATACGGAATTCCAAACACATCCATAAAACGTATCACGATGGTTCATGTTCGAATTCAGTGCAAGTTCGTGAGATGATATTCAGGTTGCCCGGTGTGAGCTGGCAAATATCTGTAGTATGATTGCAATGCCTGGAAGGATTGCTGTAAGAGTGATATGTTTCACCTTTGCCCTATCATAATTATTTACGGAGACAAGCCGTTTCCTACCCATCGTTGCAACCTTTCTGTCATGTAATTTTCCTTTCTTTCTTTGTCTACTACGACTTTCGGTGGACCATTTGGACGAAATTAAGGTTGGTGGTGGAGCGGATGTGACTGTTGGGAAGACAGAAACGGTTTCGGATTATATGTACGTGCCTGATAGATTGTGATGTGGGAAGACAGAATGTAGTTTTTCTTATTTTCTCCGATTTCTTAACAAAATTAGTTAGGAGTGATTCGGGAGGCCTCGAGAGTGTTGTAAATGAAGAGCGAAATTGATTTCAATGGAATCACCGAATTTAGAAGGGCGAAGAAAGTTTTGCTCGCGGACTTTTCCCCGTGCCAGCCGTTTACAGTGCAAGGCCCACGCGGGCTTTGCACTATTTCGCTACTTGGGGAAATCTGCTACTGCTTCTTCAACACCGAACTCATCTGTGGAGATTGATAGAAGAGTCGATAATGCAATACAGAAACTGTAAAGGGTCTCGCAGTCCTTTTCAAATCTCGTTCCATAGAGAACGCAGCTGCATTCAAGTCTTAATTTTGCAAAAACAGCTCATGTTACGTTTATCAAATGCAACGATTTGCGTCCTGCTGACGGAATGGTTTTCCATCTCACACAGCTACAATTCCGGATTTGGAAGACCCTTCCTACTATCAAAGACATGTTGACCAGGCTAATTTTAATTCTGGAGGTCAGTTTGTTAACAGAAACTCTGTTGCTTCGAATTCTAATATGCCCCTATGGATAATCTTGTTGCATTTTAGGAGAATCGCTTGAGACGTACACATTCCAAGCAGCAAATTCACTCGGAAGCCAGGATCCAATGCTGACCAGCCCCTTCTGCTGATATATCCTTTTCTGCCTTTCGCACTAAAGGATTGTGGATATTTGTGTTTTGATCCAATATTTGAAGTGTGCTGTAATGAGTTGTGAAATTTGCTTCCAATTTACATTTTTCCAAGACAGCTTTAGTATGTTCAAACGTGTCAGATATCCGATTATGCTTCGGCGTCCACAGGTTCTTCCGACGAAATGTGTTTTAGTTGCATTTACTTGATTATTACTTTATAGCTTATTAGCAACAAAACAGACAAGATTCCTTCAGAGTAGCTCATATCCTGGTACAGATGATCAGAACACACTTAGGCCGGTTACATACATTGATTTTCATGGAACATTTAGGATACAGATGCATAAAATTTGCAAAAGATTGTGTAGAACTAGTGACAGCGTTCGTGATACACGCAACTGGATGAAGTAGGTAATGCCTACAGTTGTTGGTAATACAAAGGTAACTAACGAAGTGGAAGAAAGATGAACGCGGATTTTCAAAGTATCACATTCCAATGAACCAAAATCAAAGGCAGAATTAAAGAGCTGTTGCCTGAGTGGAAGGCACGTTGTGAACGTGTTATCCACTGTTGCGTTCACACGACAGCTGGAAAAAACATGCTCAAACAAGACAGGCGTTGTAACAGGTGAGCCGCACAATTGATCGGGAAGATGTGGAGCTGCCCATTCTAAACCACCTTTGCAACCCCCAAAAGGTCATAATATATTTACCAAATGATCCTTGCGAATAACTGTAACTGGGTTGTTCGGACGTTTTTAAATCCACAAACACTACATTATTCCAATTAACTTTTCAATATGTAAGCTGGCTGCCTTACTAACTCTGATTGCTAAAAATGACGATTAGAGATTACTGTGTGGACTCTTTTGGTAACATAATTGAGCTGCAAGCCCGTGGTGAATTGCTTGGCAATTTCCGCGTGGCGTAATAAATTGCCTTATTTGCTCCAAGTGAAAGTCCACAGACTCTCACGAGCGACTTTTCCCCAGAATTTTTTATGCTGCCGTTGAATTACTTCATATATCATCTGTGAACGTTCAAAATGCAGCCGAAGTCAGTCCGGACAGAAATTGGTGCCTGGTCATGGTGCTTATAAGACTAACCTGTTGACTACAACGCCGTCAACCTGACAAATGTCATTACCAGCTAATGAAATTAGACCACCCTACCACAGTTTTGTGTGAATGACTTTCAGAAGAGTGGTCGGTTCGGAAGCGTTTGAATTAGAGTCTCTGTTTTCAGTGCAATCACTAACCGCCTGATCAGAGCCCATTACTGAGGTTTGCTGATGAATTTGCGGGTATTTAGTACGTGAGTTTTATCTAATACTGTTCGCATCAGACGATTTGCCTGAATGCGACAGCTTCGACCACTTTAGNGGTCTTATGGGCCCATTTCCACTGAGTGCCCACGGTAACCAGTACGTTCTGGTCATGACAGAACACTTTACCCGTTGGATCGAAGCGACTTGCGTTCCGGATCGGAAAGCATCTACGGTGGGAGACATGGTGATGAAGCACATTGTAGCAAACCACGGTGTACCCAGGGCGATCTTGACGGATCATGGACCATGCTTCGAAGGCCAGGAGTTCCGAACACGCATGTCACAACTGAGAATCAAGCGCATTCGAACGACGCCGTATCACCCACAAACTAATGACCTAACCGAACGTAACAACCGAATGGTCAAAGAAGGGTTATCAGCCAAAGGAGGAGACTGACAGTCTGCGATGCCACTGGTGTTATTGGCTTACCGGGCGTCTGTGTAGGCGAGCACGAAGAAATCGTCATTTCAACTGATGTACGGTGGTACCCCTCGACTTCCGGTGGATTAGGACATTGGGGTACGGACAGAGCGCATTGATTCCACTAAAGAATTGGTTGCCGAAAGAAAAAAAGCCAAACGAAATCTGAAAGCATCGCAGACATACACAAAGAAGCAATCCGCAAAGCAACGGTTCGGTAAGACTAGAATTTTCAACGTAGGAGAACAGGTGAAATATTGAGATAATCGGAACATGGGTGCCAGAGGGCCAGGATCAAGAAAACTAGCACCTAAATTGAACGGTCCGTATTTGGTAATATCCAGACGGGTCCCAGTATACACAATCAAGAAGGACGGCGAGACGAAACGAGTGCACGCCAGTGAGTTAGCAACGCGGCACTAGATTCCGGCGCGACGAACCAGAAGATCAATAATCCGGGAGGAAAAACCGCGTCGATCGGAGAGGATTCGTCGACAAATGCGAAGGAACCAAGGAACCTCAGAAGGGGGAGGAGTGTTGTATAACACGCAGTTTCGTTGTGAGTAGTATACCACTCACCAGTAGTGTATTACCCACAGGCGACATTCAGGAAAGAAAGGACAATCCCCGAACACGACAGACAAGAAGAGACTATCGGAACAGTGTCTACATGCTGTGTGACAACGTACTGTCACCCAGTGTATGTGAATGCATGTCTGTCGTGCAAAAGAGTATACGCGTTTGTGGTTCAGTTTTTGACATGACCTGTACGGAAGTTCGCGCAATAAACCAACTTGCTTGCCAAGCGTCTTTTGCGGACACAACACATATAAACGAAGATCCGGCAAAAATGAAATAAGGAAAAAAAATGTACGCGGAGAGATGTTTTACAAGTAAACATTATCAAGATTTAATAATAGATCAAGATCCGCATTCATTCGAGAAGTGATTCGTAACGCGCGTAACTTGAGCGGTAATGTCAAATCGTAATTGGTATAAAGAATTTCAATCTACGGAAACGAATCAATAAGAAGGGAATAAATATAGCAGGGAACGTGGCCACCAACATCTTACTAACATATAACAATCATCGAACACCCACGCAAGGAGCTACTTCAACGCCGGCTCCCGAATCCAGCATAATTTCCTAACACTCATGTAGCTGCGGGTTGAGTGTGTATCGTGAACTTTTCCCTTGCACCCGAGGCTTTCTCGCCGACGACTCCACTACCATCTGCTCTCTCAATAAGACATATGGATCTTATGTCTATCCTGACCGTACCGCCCTCCATTCTGAAGTACACCTCGCGGGCGTGATTGTCGCCACCCTTCACTACTTCACTTACCACGAACGCCAACGAGCCGAGGAATTCTAATGAGTAGAGCAAGGCCATCAACCTTTACATCTCGTCCAACCTTCTTTGAATCGAGTTCCTCAGCTTGAATGGGCTTAAGCGGCTTGTCCGGTGGCTACGAATTTTCAAGTTCCCATAGAAAGGCTGAACCATTTTGCCACGTGTAAAGTCCTTGAGACCTAGCATCACAGGTTCCTCGCAAAGCTATGTCTGCCGGGTTTAACTCGAAAGGAGTGTGTCGCCATCAACAGTCCTGGGTGGAAACATGAATTAGTTGGACACGGTTGGCTACAAATGTGACAAAGCGGCAGGAGGTGTTTCTCGAGTACTCCACACGGTGACGGAGTCTGTCCGAAGTGTGATGTTAACAAGGGTTAGCTTGAGTTCACTTGCTATAAATGTCATAAGTTTAGCCGCCAATACTGCTCCTGTGAGTTCCAACCTTGGGATGGAAAAGTGCTACAAACATGCAGCACGGGATTTCCTCATCAAGGAGCAACAAAAAATGCTGCCATCTCCCAAGACTTTTCGGAGGTAGCCGACAGCTCCATAACCCATCTCGAAAGCGTCGGAAAACATGCAACTCCGAACGTGTTGGCGTCTTCCTATGGGGTCTGATACAACGCTGTATTGTAAATGAGTCTGTCGACGATATACCACGTGACCACCTTTCCCACTCACCTTGTCACCTTTCGTCTAAGGGTGCATCCCACTCAATATTGGCGTCACACAAGCCTAGGAGCCATTTCCGACCGCGGAGAACGAGAGGAACAATTGAACCCAGAGGGTCGTAAACCGACGCCATGCAGGCTAACAAGCCTCTCCGAGTGAATGGTTTTTTCGGCAAAGATACACGTAACTTGAAACAGTCTTCCGATACGCTCAACTGGACTTCGAAGGCTTTATGGTGACTGCAATCACCTAGGTCTAGTGTTGCCTACACAGACGCTCTTCCGTTCTGTGTTATATCCGAGAGCGCCTCTGCTATATTAGACTTCCACTTCACTAGTTTAAATCCACCCAAGAGAAGCGTTTCGGGCAAATCAGACGCTACACATCTGGCATCTTCAAGCGTATCCACTGATACCAAGCAGTCGTCGACGTAAAATTCTCAGACGCAACTTGGCTAGCAAACTTGCTAAATCGATGCCCATCATCGATTGCAGCCTTTCTGAGTGCATATTACGCGCAGGAACGTGAAGAAGTAGCCCCGGAAGGATGGACCATAATCTCATACGTGTCCGGTGAGGCAGATATTGGTTCATTACTCCACCGAAGCAAACTCAGTGCCCACAGGTCCCTTTCAGGTACCTTCACCTGCAAAAACATTTCCTCTATGTTTGAGGACAAGGCTATCAAGCACTTTCGGAACCGTAACAACACACCCACTAGGTTGTTCGTTAGGACTGGTCCATGCAGCAGCACTTTGTTCGAAGAGGTGTCCTTGTATTTTGCTGCGCAGTCGAATACTATACACACCTTCCCGGGTTTATTCGAATTCAACACCGGGTGATGAAGCAAATACCACCTGCGAAGGGTGATATCCTTGCTGGTGACAACTCTGGATATGTAACNGTGAAATTGGGAGGCTGCAGGCGTGGATGGACTGCCAGGTGATATCCTGAAGAATGGCGGAACGGCGTTGGAACGCGCTTTGCTCCAGTGGGTTCACTGCACCTGGAAACAATAGGTCATGCCGCAAGAATTCAAGGATACCATTATCGTACCATTGTTCAAAGGTAATGGTGGCAAGCAATGCGCCGACAGCTATCAGGACATGAGTCTTCTGAGCTGTGCAGGCAAGGTACTTGCTAGAATTCTTCTGAACCGACTGGAAGTTTTGAAGACAAACGTTCCTGAGGAGTAGCGTGGATCCCGAGCGATCGGCAATACTATCAACCGGGGGTTTGCTGCTCAACAGCTCCAGGAGGAGTGCCGAGAACGAAGCCAGCACGCAGGTGCTGGCTTCGTGGACTTCGTCAGGGTATTCGATTCTGTAAGCCACGAGTTGTGGACGATGCTTGGTAAGTTTGGGTATCCGATTAAGTCCGTCAGTATAATTGGATTGTTGTAAGCAGACATAGAGGAGAAAGTGCATTTGTGTTGATCGACCTCTGATGAGTTTGACATTGTCACTGGCGTGAAGCAGGGTGCTAGTCCCAACCCTATTTAGTTTATGTTTGACTGCCATGGTAGCAGTTATTTATCAGGACTCTAGAGAGGATTGCTTTATCGTGGAGTACCGAACGGACAGGGACCTGCTGAACACTCAACATCTGACGCGCCAACCCGGTTACATAACTCAACGATGCGCATGCCTCTGTTCGTAGATAACAGCGCATTGTTGGCACAGTGAAAAAGAACCGCAACATCTGACGACGGCCTTCATCCAAGTTCGGATTGGACATCAAAACCGGTAAGAAATTTCCCTCCTTTCAGCTTTCTCCGAATGAAGGTGCTATTTTCGCGCCTTCAACCCAACTTCGCGTCATTGGAGACTTTGTCCGTAGCTGCTCTGATTTTTGCTATCTGGTTTTCATCTTGTCCATTGATCTGTCCGTGGACCAAGAGTAAAGAGATCGTGTAGCGAAGGCTAGCGGTGCTTTCGAGTTTCTTGAAAGGTGTGTTGGAAAAAGCCACAACCTGAAATTGAGCACTAAACTCCTTGTCTACCGCCCAGTGGTGTTGTCTATATTGTACGACAGTGAAACGTGGACGTTGTATCAGCAGAACGTACGCGATCTGAAACGTTTCCATGTGCAATTTCTGAAACGCATTTTGGGGTACTGGGTACTCGAACACAGTTCCAAACACTGAAGCATTCGAGCGGGAGGATATGAACGGGATGGAAGCCGTGCTGATGCTGAACCAGCTCCGTTAGCTAAGTCACGTCTGTCGAATGAGCGATGACCGTTTTCCGAAGCAGCTACTATACCGGAATTGAAATCAGGTAAGCGGAATTCTGGTGACCAGAAGCTGTGATAACAGGATGTTGTGCAGGTAAGCTTTTTAAGCTGAAACATTAATTTTAAATTTTGGGAAGATTTGACTTTGAGTTGGACGGTCTGGAAAAGTATGATTTTGACGAACGTCCGTAATTTCAGCGAGCAGTTATGGCGCGGCCGGTAACGAAAGTGCGCGATACGCAAGGGAAACATCGATGCCATAGGTGGTGGTGATGTGACTATGTGGCGTTGCGATATGTGCGGTCACGAATGTTTCGGCGGTTTGTGATTAGTGGGTCACCAATGTACTCATAGTACACCATCGGCAAAAGAGACGACGAGTACGTTAAGCTCAGGTAGGTCATATCAGTAAATATATTCCATTTCTGATAATGATTGCGTTGACCAATAACATGATTGTATGGCAACCAACTCGCTCCTCTTTTTAGAAACTCGGTTGTCTGCGGTCTTCCACTCATCCTCTTCTTCAGTTCTGTTGGTGTACTGTATGATGAATGGTCTGTATGTTCTTTTTCGAACTCCAATCTGAATTTTGCTCTTCATCCTTATCTTCTCTAGAATACAATGACATGTGCTGAAATGCTTCTTGCATTACACTTAAAACATCTTTCTTCTC
>QNGE01008191.1:0-13008 GCA_008508345.1 Paragonimus westermani
TTTTTCTTCTCTCTTTCCATATAGCGTGTTTTCTCTCCTCGCAATTGTGTGGTAGCTAAGTGTAAGTGTGAACCACTGATGTACTGCTGTCTGTGATGAGGACGATGATGATGATGATGTTGAAGATGGTGATAACAGTGAAAAATGGGAAATCGAAAACATTCTGCACCGAGCAAACATTTGTATAATTCTTGTGTTACGAAATAGACTATTGGTTACGAAAAGCCAAAGTTCTTCTGCAATTGACCAGACTGTTTTCAGAACTTTAAATACATTCCTTTGCCAATGTACTCCTTTGTGTGACAAATTTCTGTGACAAATGAATAAGTGGTCTCAGAACTTTGTGGGCTGCGTGCCGTTTGAATAGTCGGTACAAAAAACAAGTTATACATAAAAGTGTGCAAAATATCCACAATAAACTTGTACGGTCTGTGCCGGTTGTTTCGATACCTTTCGGCTGATATGCCGGCTCAACCTAAGTTAACGTTGTAGACTTCACGGTGTTTGAGGCGACTATGCATCATCGTTCAGCTGTTATCGTAATTTCTAGACCACTTGCTTAGTGATCTGAGTACAAATAAATTGTCACGTGACCAAACCTCACGCTGCTGGCCCGTCATTGCATGTTTGTGGTGCAAAAATAAGGCCGTGATGACCTAAACTTACTAACTTAACAACAAGAAAGGTTTTATGTCTTCACAGATACAATCAAGCGAAGTTTCAAGAATGCTATGAATTCCTTCATGGTTGTATGTGGAGTGACTGCCACGTATTTTCATGTCTAGTTCACGGACAGTTGGTGCTAACCGTCTCTAGGAATTTATCTGTCCATTCTTGCATGACCGCAACAATGATTATATCGACTATCCACTAGTTTTAAGTCCATCAGTTAGTGAAACCTTGCAGCGTAACTGACAACAACCTTAAGCAAACCCTTTTCTTAAGGATAGGACTTACTTCACCTGATACTAAATACTAGTTGCTAGGAGTTTGATGACTGTAATGTTTCATGTGATGTAGAACATTCGGTATGAGGTTGGAGACTGAGGTATGGCCACGTTCTAAGCTTGATCTTCGCTGTTGCAGTCTTCATCGAATAAAACCTGAATCCAGCTAAATAATTAGCAACCGTGTCCAAACAAGTCTCTCTTGGATGCTTATATTTTACCTAACTTACTGAACTTTTCAACGCAAAAATGTCGATGAGGTGATTTTTGTGGCGGTTACGACACTCATAACATTTCGTTCTGCTAAGGTATTGTCACAGCAGTGGAATGATGTTGTTGAATAGTTCAAAAAACCTGTAATCGCACAATATTCGCAATAAGTGAGGTCAGAGTTTTACCCACCACATCAAACATATGTCTGTCTCGAACTCTGTCTGAAAGAGTCCGAAGAAAGAATGCACCTTTCGTAGTTTCACCACAAACTGGAATGTGGCCTGCGGAGCGAGCCGCAGTCTCTCAGACGGCTCCAGTTTATTAAAGTTCAATGTACTGTTTACTCAGCCGAACTTAGAGCAGCTACCATCTCATGTATTTTCGCCTACGGCCTGGTCATTGGTCAATCCGATGTGTAAACCTTGAATATGTTAGCACGATCGAACCGTGGGGGAGGGCAGCGATATTGCGAAACCATTTTCAATCCTTCCTATTTTAGTTCTTAACAGATTCAGCAAAATATTTTCGTTCGGTGAATGGTGTTATCCATCTTGATCACTTTGACCAAAAGGACACCCTCCTTGTTCAGCACGGGATCTCACGCAAACTCCTGCAGTTGACAAGCTGCTCGCTCAAAATTCTCCCTTAGATTCTCTCGGATTATTTTTTTACTGCTAATGCTTGCTCTGTTTTTGATAGACGTGTGTGCAGCGTGCCATTCAGTAAAATGGGAGGACACTTGTGGCGTGCTTTGCTAAACAGATGACAAAGAGGCGCATGCGGAAGAAATTTCTGTCTGTGAAAGATGTCCGACTTGTTTGCGTTAGTTTTGGATCCAGTTTTTATGATAGATAATCCATTTTTGAGACACGATTTCATAACATATAGTCAGATCCACATGCAGTTTTACCGCCAAATGTCAGCGTGAAAATAATGGCGACAGGTTAGAGCACACAGCACTTGCTAAAAACTTACGCGAAAGGTTATCCATACATTCACAGTTCAAGGCAGATACTGTGGAGTGTTCGTGTCATGTTTTTATGTGTAGTGTATACTGTCAGGCAATATGAAGTTTGTACATTCTATCGTTATCTTCTACTGCCTACGTGAGAAACTGCACCATTGTGGGTTTTTCATAGGACTTAGTTTCAATATGGCAAAACTGACAGATTTTGCGAATAGCTCCTTCGTACACTATATCAGTGTAAGCATACACGTTTACTCTGAAACGAATTTGCGATGCAGTATTTGTCTGCACACATCACAGCAAAATTGCTGGAATATTAAAGTTTATTCAAAAGATCAGTAAAAGTATCTGAACAGTAATGATAAATCTGGGGCAAGCCAACTTAACCACCAGTTAGATAGAATGGTTGTTTGGCTAAATGTTCGTTTTAGATCTGGTGCCGTAATGTGTCTCAGACTTAGTACATTCGGTAGCATATGGACGTAATAGTTCAGTATTACGACGTTTGATTAAATTAAATGGTTTGTTTATCTCATAAAAGTTCAGGGACATTGTAATTAACTAGGTTTTATGGATACCATACAACTTGAATGGCAGCATTTTAGGTGGATTGTAAAGGTAACTACACTACTACAGTGCTTTTCAATTCCAGACTGAATTTCACAGCAAGTGTGATAACACAGATCCATATACGTGAATAAACCATGGCTTGCAGGATAAGAATCTTTGATACCGGGATTTTCTACTCGTGGCTGTTTATAGTTAAGTTACTTGATACACGAATAGCTTCTGACTAAAGCGAAACCATTAGATCATACAGCGGTGTTTACATTTCTGCGCTACTAACAAAACTTGTTTTAGCCTCCTAGTTCATTCACTGACTTCAGTCGAATCTTTAATTAGTACAGAGGTGTGCGTGGGCAAAATTTACAGTGCCACCTGGTCCGCTTTAAGATTTGTCGTCTATGCATACGTGTCTGGTTAAACGCATGTGTAACACCAGACCAACAACTATGTGGGGTCTGCAAACAGATGACTGGGACATGTGGTGCTTCTTCTAAGTCGTGGGAAAAAACGGATAATCAGAGTGATATAAAAAGTTAATTCGATTCTCTATCTCTGTATGGTGTATAGTGGCTTCATCAACTTAGAAGTTGCTCCGCCAACCCAGTAATCAAACATCCAAACAAACGTTTTGATTCTGAGCCATGTCTGAAGACTTGTTGTGTGCAGTAACGTCAAGTTTTACAGCTGTCGGAATAACATGTCCCTCCTAGTCTTGAAGGAGTGGAACCTGTTGCTCACCAAACAGATTCAATCCATCCAAACAGAAGTACTTTTAATTATTTAAAGAACAAGAGTGACATTTTTACACTTAAATAAATCAGATCAACTTATGGGTTGTAGGTCCTGCGCGAAATTTCGGGTTCATTTAAACTGTTTTTCTGCAAGTGTTGTTCAGTCGTAGTTAACAGAGATTGCCGTTATAAAAACAATCCGTATGTGAATGGAAGAAGGTCTGGAAGTTACGGAGAGTGAAAACTACAGTCACATCCTTTCAGATTCAGTTATTGATATACTACTTACAAACTTCAATTGGATGAAGCCAGAAAACACAATGCTTCCGGTCAGTTGATGGAAAGACACACCTAACAAAGCGAAATGGTGCGAAATGTTTCACTTTAACAGTCACAAGAGTTTGGTATGTGTAATATTGGAAGTAAGTTTGCACAGCAGTACTAAGAATGAACGTCATGAGTTGGACCAACTATGGTTGAGAAGTTTAATATCAGGGATAGAGAGCTTGTTCAGCATGCACATAATGATGCAATCACATGTGATTGGTTGCAAGTACCTTGAACGCAAGACTATCAACTATGTCGTTCTACAATGCTTTTCATTTGGAAAAGTCAAATGGAACGGAGAACTATCTGCGCAAATACCTAAATTGCGACTACCATGGTGGACACTCATGCTGCGGATATCCTTACTAGGAAGGGTGTAACCTCAGACAGGAAATGTAATCCAATCGTCGTTATTATGATCTTACAAAACGTAATGAGAAACGGGAACAGTTCAACTGCACTATAGTCCTTATCGAACATCAGATGACGGGAGATGGTAAAACTAGTTAGTCCGAAAAGAAAGTCGGTTCGGGACAGCTTTGGTTTTTACAGTACGAGGTCGATGAACCTGCTCCTCTCCAAAGTGCGGAATTCGGTCAGTCCGAGTTTTCGCCAAGCATTATATTCGGCCTAGAGAATCGGTCACGCGCGTTGTATGTTTGAGGAATAAAAAGGACTCAGTAATAAAAATATAGTGATGAAATTACATCCACCAGGTTTGTTCGAATGAGACATGCGATTCCGTTTTGGTTAATACAGTCAAGTTAGTGTTGGAAGACTCCATGGGCGTCACCACTGGATGACCGCCTGTAGTTTACTCATTAAAAAATGTCAGTTTTATTAAAATACCCAGATTTTACTATGACTGGCGATGGTAAGCGATGTAGGTGGTGCGTGTTATTGCCTTATTCATACGTCACCCGTATGTCCACACTGCACTGAACATAACAGCGATGGTAGACGTTAAGAACGACAGTCGAACCATTAATGCCAACTCTTTTCAATAATGCACACCCACCTCGTCCTGCAATCTGAGTACTGTGGATAAGTTAAAATCGTTGCCGATCTGGTTATGTGTACTGCATAATCGGGATCGCTTACCGCGTTGAACTGCTTCAGTTTGGAGGTACCCACTGAAATAGGAGGATTGGCTACATACTTAGCAGCATCCTGGTTTATGTGAGTTAATCTGTCCTAGATCAAAGATTTGTATGCGAAAGCCAAAAATGAGGCTGGGATTGCAGCGTACACGGAATTCTCTGACCCGGTTTGCCATGGGTACAATACATACGTCCAAATGAAGTTCCGAACGTTTATCCTACCTGTCCGTCTCGGTTTCGTCCGTACGTTTATGACAATATGAATTATGAGCAGCTGTAAATATCTTTCAATTAGATATCGGTCGGTTTGTCAATCAGGATGTGGAGTTAAATTGAACATATCAAAAACCATATATTTTAACGGGAATACTGCATTTACTGGAAGCATATTTAACCTAACGTCTGCCTAGTTCACTGGTGAATATTTAAACTGGCGTCCTTTCAAAAACAAACGCTCACCCTCCACTATGTGTCACTATTCACCAGAACATATGTTCCGGTACTTTTGGGTATCTTTTTGCGATTCTGTACTTGTGGCTTTCTGAAGTTGTCTAATTTGTACCTTAAATTAGAGTCGTTAGGTACGGCTGGGATATGAGTAGAGCCGTTTGCTGATGACACCGGTGTGACAAAAATAGCCGTACTTCTCATGGATTGGTGACCCGTTTCACTTGGGTCAACTGGTACACAAATTTGTTTCATAGAGTTCGCTTTGCCTGCATAGTCAATTAGTTTTGATGTGGTTTTGCTTGCCGGAATGAACTTGTGCACCGCTCCTTTGAGTTGTTGGTGCAGTCTTCGTGAGATTTCTTGACTTGCGAAGCGTACCTACCTACATTTAAAGATGGGTTATCCCATGCTCTTATAAGCTCGGACAGGACAAGACAAATGTAGGGTATTTGTCCTTGATTCGTTTTCCTAGGATGATTATGACTGACAAACTTCACCCCATGAAAAGCGTCACCGGAGTTCAAATTCTACCACATACATGAATATGTACTACTGAAGAGCTCTGATATAGAAAATAAATGAAGTCTGTGAGGATGTGAAAGCTCTGATCAATTTTAAGTGGTTTTTATTCCAAATCAATAACTAAAATCTCCTGTCACCTGAGTTTAGTTAACTCACAGTTTGCATCTACGTGGTCTTTGCAGCTATTGTTTGGATTGAGGCAAAGTGCCGAACTATATAACCCAAATGATCGAAGCTATGTAAATTGACATTCTGAATTGATTAAGCTGCCGTCATTTTGCATTATCCTTTACTCCATCGGTCTACTATCTATCACCCCCTGTGAACTCATATAAGTGCGTTGTACTTTTTCCAATGATGGAATATAGAAGAGGAGCTTGTCAACCTGGCTTGTCTTCTCCATGTTTTTTCCAACCGTGTTTATCCCTGAACTTGGAAAGCTAACCCATAACTCCGCAAACACCCATTTGAAAAGACGAGCAGGACAGAGAAGATCGACTGGTCTGCATGAACCTGACAGGAACAAGAACATGGGAATTTACTTGGTACACTTTTGTGCACGTTACTGCTCAGGTTGCGTTAATTACGTGTGTAGCGGTGATTGAAATGCTGCGGATTTCTTGTAGAATGGCACCCAGATGAATAGATAAAGCGGTCATTACAATGGTGATTTGCTTATCACGCGGATATTCATGCTTAAGGTGCAGTCGTGCAAACGATAGAATACCACCGGTAATCTACACCTCTATTGTGAATCAATGTATTAACACAGTCTGGGAGTACCCCGGCTTGATTGTTGCACGCACAGTGATGCATGGACCTGGTTAAGGTGCACTGGACAATGCATCGGAATGCTTGCCCTAGCCTCATAGGTCGCGTTCTGACACGTCTGCCTGATGTGACAGACTACCGGCGGTCGAACTGAAGATATTATGCACTACGTTAAACCGAGTGTTAGACCCCAAGCCTCTAAGGATAACTTGGTGTCTGGTCTTTCAGGCCAGGGTAATTCACTCTATTTGTCAGCAAACAGTCGGCCAATCGCCCGAGTTGCGAAACTTAGCCTAAAAGGTGTGCATTCCGATGGTATAAGTTTATTGAATTGACTCAGTTCAATGTGGTGCAATGGTTAGCTTGTTTTTGCACTGACTCCAGCTTCAGTACAACGGATGGCGTTTTTTCGGATGGAACAAACAAAATTGGGTGTAACACATGAGGTTAAGCACCCGTTCACGGCTGTTTTGCTTCAGTCTGCTCTTAGCGGAAAATAAACAAGAATGGAATGTTTGAAAGCAATAAAGGAAGGTGATATTCTTTTAAAGGCTGCTTACTATCACTGTCCACCGTCACGTGCATCAGAAAACCATTACATCCAGACCACGATTCTCTGCATCTTTGTATGTATTTTTTGCCGCACGGGATCTTTCGCGAATTTGAGGAGGAGTAGATGCAATAAATGCTTGCCTAAGGAAGACCAAGATCGTTTCGATTAACAACAAACGTAAAAAATCAAATTGCAAACCATGTGCTCACACTCGGACACATTGTCGTTTTTGCTAGATCTGTGTAAAAGCATGTGTTCTATAGAACAAGATCGATTCACTTGGTTTCAACGTTTCTTTTAATTTTTAATAAAATTTTTCGTCTCAGAAGGATTTTGGTCCAATTCATAAACTTACGACCACATGTTGGGTGTTGAGCGAGGTTAATTCCAAGAAGGAAATTTTATGGAGTACACAATTTTGAGCACACTCCTATGAATTACCGGTTGCCTCATCCATCGTCTATTTGGTTTAATGGTAAACTGTGTGCCTTGGCTGGTACTGTTTTGGCAGCGGAGTTTCACAGGTTTTTATCCCATAACCACTGCTGTCCAGTTTATTTTGCATTGTGGTTCTTGCAGCTGATTGCTCTTATGCCATTTGTGTACGCCGATGACAGGAAATCTTAGCACATAGTGGACAATATCACTGAAAGTTAGAAGTTGAATAGACATCTGAAGATCATGTACTGTCTACCGGGAAGGGATTTTTGTTCTACTATTTAAGCACAAATTCTTTCGTCTTCATTCACTTCACCATACACATTGCAGTCTATGCGATAACAAGTTGGTTACTACCTTGGATGATTATAGTCAGTCTACAATTTGCACTCCAGAGGCAAAGAGAACTGGTTCTACAGTGGAGCTATATGTTTGGAGTTTCGAGAGTTCTCACCCCGAAAGCTTTCCATATTTTTGAACTCACTGACTTGTTCACATCTTGAACTGAACCGTCGTCTTTGTCCCTTGTACCTGATGACAAATACTCGTTCTAATAGATGGGCTCAACGGGGAGTAACGAAACCGACTACGACATACTGCTCGTTGTATTACTCCAGGTGGTTGCGCAAAATGGGTCATTCATTAATTACGGATTGTGCTTATACTGGGCTAGAGTTTCAAATTAGTGTGATCTTAAGGCTACACAAATTCGACTCTCGGGAAGGCCCAAGCTGAAAAGCTTATCTGGACCTATGGTGACGTCGTCAGCTGAAGAATTCAAGTGCATATCCGAGGCGTACTTCCAGGACATTTAGCCGACATCTGGGACACATTGACTAACGAAAACTTCTCGGTAGACTCCGGCCAGGTTGAAGTTTTTATTGCTACTGCAAGTCATCTGTTCGGCTGTTACTGCGTGTGGTGAATTGTGCCATCTCACAAAGGACATACGCGTGAAGTACGCACTGTTTAGACTGTCTAGCACATTGCTCATATTAGATGACTGACCGACAGTTTGATGGGATGTGAAATAGGATGGAATGGGCGAGTATAGTGGTTCTTTTCGAACGAGGCTGATTGAAAAGTTTTGGGAACTGCAACAGTTGAGATTAACTGTAAATGATGGCCATTTTATACCTTGTCTTGTCATCCGGACAACTAGGTTGTTACTCTACCTCAGCGAATCTTTGGTGAATGGTTTCTTTCTCGATTGTCATCTGTCGAGTTTTACTGGATCCCTTCCCCCCCGAGATTGCTGTCCTCGGATCCCTTAACATTGCGCGCGATGAACTGTCTTCTATAGAAGAAACAAGGAGTAGAAGTATTACTGTGTTCACATCAGATGTGTTCGCTCATATACGTACGGGGGTAGGTGAATCGGCTCCCTACGTAGTTTTACTTGAGTTCTGGACAATTTACCTAAGTGAGCAAGTGATTTTGTGAGACCCCGCAGAATAATAACAAACATTTGCCATCATGACTTTCAAGTTCATGATAACACCGAACAGTTAAAACAATCACCACGTTTGTAGGAAAAAAAAGTACCACCCCTTGTTTACAGTCCGTGGGTGCTATTCGGGAAACATTCTTGTGACTGAGTGGTTTGTAGTGCAAATGTCGCAACGCATCGAGAAGCAGGTCACGAATCAAAGTAATTGTTTGCTGTTCAACATCAAATTCCGTCGCTTGCACACCCATGGTCTAATTGTTCAGCAACCTTAGAAGATGATGCGACTTAGAGAAGACTGGAATCGAGTGGTTGCAATACACAGATTTTGTAAGACAGCGAGATACCATTTTGATAGTGTTCAGGTTCACCAATTAAATAGCGACTAAAAAGACAACTAGCACAGTATACATCAGCGTTTGACTGTTAGTTGTTTTCAACCAACAGGAGAATAGTTTTTGGACTATTCAGAGCCTCATAACTAAGCAGAGCGTCTAGTGAAAACCTGTTTTCGAAACAACTTGAGATTTTGACCGCCATCCGCCACGTGGACTGTACGGAGAAGAAATCGCAAAAAACAAATTGCGACAAAACTGAGTTAATTGGGTAATTACAGTCTATCCTGACTCATAACTTTTCATGACGAAACTGTGGCTGCTGTTTGCAACCAGGACGGTTGATAAGCCTCACCGGTGACCTATTAAAATATTTCACCCCACACGTAATCTGCATTTGCGGTGACCTGTGTATCATCAGAACTGATCGATGTCTACGGCAAAGAGTGTATGAACGTATACCTTGAAAGTTGGTGCTCACGACGACGCAACAAGCATGAGACAACAGAACAAGTGAACTGGAAACCTACTTCATCCACAGAAAGTCGTGCCATGGAAACAGGTCACACTGTCCGCTCCGACAACTCATCTGACGTACCACTACTGAACAGGAATCCGGAAGTGGTCTGGTTTTAAGAGATGGTCTTAGACAATACTCGTCTCCCGGCTGTGTGTGGGCATCTTTGGCTGTTCCTATTGTTGTTATTTACATTTTCTGTATATTCCAATGCCTAACGTTTATGACTGAAGAGATTGAACAGGACTTTAATATCACGTGGTATTTATCTCTTTTTAATATTGCTGATCTAGATCACGGGAGTCAGAGTTTTAAACGTGGGATCATTGTTTGAATATGCCCATTGCGTCTTTTCAGAAGGTCTAGTGTATGATTTAATCTTCAGTATTTACCGCGTACGCACAGAACTAGTTTTGAAGTACGCTAACCCGCCTCACCGCAATGATCTTTCACACAAAAAGTGATTTTATCATACTGTGAGGCAACTACCGGACTGAAGCATTATTCGTTGTGTAAACGCCGTTTATATACGCGTATACTTGTACGCACGAAAGGCTTCCATTCAGTAGCCAAATCGTAAAACATGGTGCCCGAAAATCCGGTTGTTGTGTAAACAACCAGTTGACGGTTTTGCCAGTAGATACCTTACTAGTGATTAAGTAAGCGTGTGAATTGTGAAAATTCGATCGACTCTGCATAGACTACAGTTCTACCGAATTAAAACCCCTTTAATTTAACTGCGCTGTTGTAGGTGAGGGCCCAAGAATTGGCTATACCACCTGCCACTCACGTCCTCCAATGAACCCAATTAGTTTCAGTTAAAACTCAGTGTGGGAACTTGCGTTCGGTGTAGTGACACAAAGTGACTGTGATTCACGTTAGCTTCGTTTCAGACCACTAACCGGGCGCTCCATGCACTAGTCTACGGGCGTCCTCAGGGTTGTGTAACTGAGCTATATTTTATTGGAACTTGTAGTGTTCACAGTGTGTTTAGTTCAGGTGACCTTGCCCTAAGTATTCGTTCTGCCATTGAACTCACCAGGATAGAAAACTCGAGTATGAATCGAGTATCTTTGCTCTCATTATCGTTAGAACGCGGCTGGTTTATTTCCAACAAACCGGTTGATCGTTTTTACAACAAACACTACTTCATTTTCCTTTGGTAAAACAGTCCATAAACCTGTTATAAACAACACACAGCTTGACCTAGTCACATTAGGAAGAACAAGATGAAAAAAGTGAACCCACCTGTTCTCATAATTTGTGTCCACATGTTTCATGCCTGGATATTCATGTGTGCCAATAACCAAGCCGAACATAAGCTATCGCATGTCTGTCACACGTATCAGATACTGCACCTGTTCTTGCTAACCTTCCACTGGGCTTGAATGAACACCATGACGCACAGTGAGTTAGCAAGGGACATTTAGAGCTACTGAGTGTTTCATTAAAGTGCACTCACCAAGGTTAAGTTACTCTAAGTAGATCGTGATGTAAGTCATTACCAAAAGGCTTGGAATATTTGGGTCTTAGAATGGTCATAAAGTAGCTTAGAGCAAGTGATTATTTCATTCTTCCAAGGAGTTAACGTTGGAACCCATTGTCTGTACCACTTGGACAAGCAAAAGCCTATTAGTTCAGTGTAGACATTGGGTTTGTCATGTACGAAACAAGCTGGTTGCGGGATAGCTGAAGCTCCGTGTGTTGACAGACAGGTTGATCATAAACTCCCTGAGGAAATTTAAAGCAAAACTGGCGGAATGAGAGTGTATGGGATGAAAGGGACTAAAATGTGTTTCAAGCAAACTAAGGTAGCCATTCTGAGCATCGTATATCGTTAACCGTGGAAATAAATACTAGACAACGATCTTAATAACCAATATATGTATTTATTTATACAGAAAAGGCAGCAGAAGCAGCTGACGGAGTATCAAAATTAACATGGAGAAATCGAAACTTTAAAACTGCAACATCGAGTTCTGGAGCATTAACGAATATTTCGGTCGTATAATACAGTAAACCACACTTCTAATTCTGGTAACTGTAGAAAGTACTTGCTCAGCTAGTCGTAAATTGGTGTTAATAAAGCCATCTAACTACTTTGCTTGATTATCAAGGGTGATTGGTTTCCAATCATTCAGAAGACGAGAAGATAGGAGCCAAACGTTGTGAGTGAAAGACCCTTAATCAACGAATAGGAGCCATCTTGACACTTCTTGACATCACTAAACCTTTTCAACGTGGATAAAGGGAACCGATAAAAATGTGAGTATTAAGTTTCAAATGAGCAAGCACCATTCAATAAATCAAAGGTAGATGCGTTTGTATTCGATCTATTTCCCTCTCAACCTCTAATATGCATTCATTCTGTGTACACATCCTGAGCATTTCAACCCGTTTGTCTGTAGTTCAGCGTACCATGGTCACATTCTTCCCAATCGTTGTTATTCTCAAATTAACATGGTACCCACGCGGTAAAGGTTATTCAACAAGATGTTCCATTTTCTGTTTATGCAACCAAAGATCGTGAGTTGATATACGTGTATTGGAAAAGTGGAATGAACGTTGACGTCGAAACCAGTGATATATGGCATCTCCTGAAATTTGCAAAGTTTGTTGGATGAGGTTCACAAAAACTATCAGGTTGTAACCTGGTTTCACGTTCCGCACTGAATAGTAAGGTAAAGTCTGATAACTGAATAGCCACTTGTTGAAAGGTCTTAGTGTTGTCTAGACCAGCCAGCCAATTCGACTGAATACTGATTCATGGTATAGTCGCATTGAAAAGGCAGTTCTATATAAACCTCATTTCTTCACTCTGACCACCTGTTTGGACGAGTTTGGACGGCGGTCTACTACGCCTTTCTATAAAACTTTCTGGATACCCATTAGAGTGAAGTACAGATGTGATCAGGTCTAATTCCTTCGCAAGTGTTGTGGATCCAAAAGGCGGATGACACAAGGGTTGCTTTATTGGAGAAACCAACACACTACTTAAGCGTCTGAGCACGACAAGAAACGGAAACACTCATTTGCACACCATACTCTTCTGAGGATACTCCAGTCGCTCTAGACACCATGTATCAGTTCCGTCGTGTAGCGAAAGCCATCATATGTCATTCT
>QNGE01008193.1:0-18371 GCA_008508345.1 Paragonimus westermani
TTCGCAACTGTGAGTGCACAAACTGACCATTCAACTACGAATCAGTCCTATATTGGATGGGAACACCAGCAGAGAGCACCTTCCCGTAGGTGTGTTGACAGACGTATTTGGCACGCAACCCCCCCATAAAAGTGCAGTACATTCCGACAGATGTTCCAAACAACGACCCCTGGTGGAGAGCGGCGTGGAGGTAAACGGACGTTGCTCTAGTTGTCACTCGTGGTATCACCGTTCCTGATCCGGAAACGCCAATGTCGAAACGCTTTGGCGATTTCGCCTCTGATGGGAGGTTTCAAGTTGGTGCCGAGCATATACCATGACTACATGAAAGTACGTTATTACCGACGCTCAAAAAACAACCGGGTGCTGCCGTCAGACGAGCCCTCAATCTCAAGCCGGGAATCCTATGCTCTTCCACTCCATGCATTACGTTGGAGAGATTAACCATGTGCCTGTTCCATATTACCTACCACCCGTGATCATACTCAAGCGGCAACTCTGTCACCGGTATAATCCAAAACACTGGCTACGCATTCGAAATACTCCAACAGCCATTTCGGTCCCCTTGCGTGAAATGAAAATGCAAGGAAAAAGACAGCTCTCACGCTGTCACACTCCTCTATGCCACCAATACTTGTCAAGTCTTGCCCGCTATGCTTTGGAAGATCTCCGACAACATTTCATCCGGGCGCAGTTCGGAGAAAGTCACAGTATTGCTATGAACTACTCCACACGGAAGCTTGTTGTGCGCATTCCCTATCCGGTGGCTGAAGGAGTATGCTCGTAAGCATGAATGGGCCCTGCTTTTCTTTAATTGGAGACTGACTCCTGGCGATGGCATCTTGACCCAATTGTTCAGAAAAATCACGCTTACCACATCACCCCGAAGAGAACATTGTTTGAGGCTGAACATGTTCGGACACTTCGACATATGGCAATTTCCAGGTTTTGGTAACCGCCTTTCAGATCAGCATAGGCCCACTGGGTGGCGATATAAACAAAATTGGCTAGGACCACGAGCTTAAAACCCACGCACAACTTGCTGGAGCACTCTCATGGACACTAGACATGGTTGCTCTACGCTGCAGTCAGCTGCCTGGCGTTTACCACAATCACCCCAAATGGACCCTCGGAAGAAATCCTATGATGCACAAAACGCTGGTGGCTTAGGCTCACGTCGAATGACCCATGATATGGGTCAACGCTTCTGATACATATTGCTGTGAGCAGTCAAAATTGAGTGACTATTTCATGCGTCTCCGAAATGTCACTGACTCCCCAAGAGATTCCGACTGGCAACAGCCACTCCAACCTGTTCAACTTGAACGTGAACGCGAACTAACACTAAATCTATGTGATTGTTGAAAACTGCACTTTGTAGATCCGTTGGAAAAGACGATCAGAGGACTGAAAGATGGCTGAACGTAAGGAAGTGCAATACATAACCGGAACAATCAAAATGGATCGTCACCTGTAAATCTAATAACTATTCGGCCGTTGCAGTCGACGCACATTTGCTTTAAGACAGTAGGCCTGTGCAACTCATCATGCCCTTTACGACAGCCAGGTGACTGTAGCCAGCGTCATGTTAGACCACTACAATAACCATCACATAAACCTACGGCATTACCGAGCGTACATGTGTTGAACACGGAGGTGATTGGTTCGGAATGATTCAGCGATTTCAGTTCAGTTGTCTAGTTCAATTCACAGGAGCTATGGGCTACTGGTACGATAGTCCATTTCACTGCGTCAGAAAGCAACAGCTTCCCGCGCTTGGATTAAGAGGACCCTGATTCAGGCCTCGGTTACCAAATGTCAATAACCTCGTAATAATTCCTAGCGCTACACATTATTTTAATACCAACAACCTGAATGCAGCAGATTCGAGAACGTATGTTATAAAACCCAAAAACGTTTACTTTACCCGATCGGTTTCTTTGTGAGTAATTCTTCCCATTAACACAACAGGTTCTGAACCGGACCTTGCTGTCTTTTGAAACGCAGTGCATTTTAAGCTTCATAAGTCTGGTGATCGTAATCCCAAGCTTCGGTTTGCTCAAGTCAGAGTCATCTTCTCGTCCCGACGCATCTGTTCAAAAATGTCCGTGCACAATTTTCTAGTTGGCAACCTCCCAGAGTAGGCCGTCAAAGGCTTCGCTGATCTTATTTACACCATGCGCAGCGTTAGCCATCGTGACACTTCAGCGGCCGCGACCACCGGACGGACTGTCGGAACCGATGAACAGAGTTAGCGCAACTTCTTGTAGTAGATGAGTTGGACGATAGAACTCCATCATAACTCCTCCACCAAATGACACTTATAAGGCGAATGTACTGTCAACGGACGAACCCTGCATGAGCCGTAGCGCAAAACTATCCACATGACATTCGGGAAACACTAACAAGACCCTATGAAGACGCCATTCCGTAAACTCGCAGAACTGTCCGACCAGGTGTACAGGAGCTGCCAAAGCCACACGGTATCAAAACTGCATTCACCAGAGGTGTTGTCTAACCATAGTTGGCAGGCGGAACAGGGTGCAATAAAACAGCAGCTTCCCGACATGACGGTGCAGCTTCTATACAACTGGCAGCGCATTCGAGAGGCTGACCCTATCGCCGTCCATTCAGAATTTACTCATGCAAACAGCTGGCTGATCAAAACATCTATCATTACCATCACCCACTTCGCTCCAAAGTACTCCGTCGTTGCAGACCATGCCGTTCCGCTCCGGATACGTTCCATGTTGGGAACGCCAAGGTCACGCAGCAATGGTGACGGTCGTCGGCTGCGACTCAAACCCTCATCATTTTCATGTGTACGTCCGCCTAGCTGCCTTGAAGTTCCTCGTTGATACAGGCGCAGCGGTTGACGTTATCTTGTCGAAAAATGACAGGTACAACATTCAACCGGTGTCATATACATGACAGGCAGCTAATCGTTCAACGATACCAACACACTGTGAGGAGCTACTCACACTGCTTCTCGGAGCTAGACTACAGTTCCCTACTGGACTCGCGTTGGTGGATGCACAACACCCGATCACCGGCCTTGATCTTTACCATTATTTTGGCTCAGTCAGAAATCAACTGAAAGCACGATTACCTTGTGGATATATGCCGAGGCAATAATATTCAGTACGATTGAGCTGCGGTCTGCCCTGAAAGTTAACGGCCTTTCAACCATTCTCCGGCAAGTTCCACAGCTTATCAGCCCGTTCAACCTGACATTACTGTCCAAACACGACTTCTTTTCTCATAATGTCAACGAAAGCCTACTTCCACTTGCAATTCCCAATCGTTTACAATCATTGGCACTCAAAGTAACCGAAGCAGAGTTTGAACACGTCTCACGACCTACCGCTGTCTAGCTCTCAAACAGCCCAAGGGCCTCATCCCGTCACATGGTTCCCGAGAAGTTAACAGGTGACTGGCTTCCGCGTGGCGAAGACGACGCCCTGGACAACGTCACTGTCCCAAATCGACACCCAACCTATCTCAATGGGGCTAAACGGGAAGACTATCTTCTCCAAGACAGATTTATATCCAGCCCACCGTCAAATCTTGCGGCCCCAAATGACCGCATTTATCGCTCTTTTTGGCAATTATGAAATCATTCGCATGCTATTTCGCTCAAAAAACGCCGCGCAGACTTCCCACAGCAATCTAGTTACCGTGCCTAGCCTCTGCTGGATCTCATTCAAAAATCCACAGGTATCATCGACCATTAATCTCCCGCAGCCCCAGGTCACTGACCCAAGAGCTAGTCAGCTTCCCGTCAACCCCTCTTTACAAATACGTGATACTCCTCCAACGCGGCCAGAGTACTCAAACGTGTGTGACATTCCCACGGGTAAATCTGAACCGTTCATCATCTCGCACACCGATTGGGTGTTCTAGCCATCCTCATTCCTTACCACCTACAAGTACACTCGCCTGAACAAAGCCAGTCACCGAACGTTACATTTGACCGGGCATTAGGAAGTATGTTCGCACCTGGGCCACACGGTGCTTGAGATGTAGGCTTAGTAAAATCCACCGCCATATTTTTGCTTTGCCCGACGGGCAATTTGAACACGTCTATCTTGATGTCGCTGGTCCCTTCCTCCTTCCAGCAGCGTTGCACATAATCCAGCCTGTGTAGACCAATTCACGAGATGGCTCATTACCGTTTATTTGAAAAGCACGATGACCTGAACCATTACACGTAGTCATGTTAACTTGCCCATCTCGAATCTTGGCTTCCCGGCAACAACCACTACTGGCCGTGCATTCAAAGTTACTTCAGCCCGTTTAGGCGACCTCATTCTCGCACTTGGATGTGAACATACAACGACCACTGCGTATCACCTATCGTCGAACTCCATGAACGATAGGTTCCACCGTCAACTGAAACCATTCTTAATGACCACATCGGCCTATGCCTCATTTTTCCTTGCATGCGAACGACCACAGAGGAAGATTCCGGATTTGCCTAAGCGAAATCATTGAAGGTTGTACATCCCGTCTATCCGGAGGATCTCCCTCTAATTCTATGACGCCCCTGAATCCTGAAGAGATCAACAACTCGCTTCTGAAGGAGCACGTGTGGCATATTTAGTCTTTGCCTTTACGGAAAATGTCGCGACGAGAACAAACTCACCGTAAGCTGCGCACCTGCTCTTTTGCTCCGTCCGCGTTAACTCGTCCAAGACATCTGTGTGGCCTCCGTGCGACGGGCTTTCCGGAACAATCGATCACGAAAGCAAACATTTTGGGTTTGACAGGAACGGAACACGTAACCCAGTTGCTATGTAAAACCAAAAAGGCTGGGAGGCAGATACATCAACAACATGGGTGGTTTTAAAGGTAACTACCAGAGAAATGCAGCATTTGAATCACGTCAGTCTATTGCGAACTCTGTCCAACATTGGGATGAATGTGGACATGTGATCACGCACACTCTCGGCTTACGTGCCCGTTCCACTGATCCAAATGGCACAACTGTGTTAGGAGAGGTTGCATCCAAGTCATCTACCGTAGTTCAAAGGTGTATCGCGTTGCCACTTCACCGCTGTTCTGTTCGTACGCTCAGGTTTCCTCGACATTTCACCAACGCGATTCAGAAGTCGTACTGAGGAAGCAGTGAGTGGTGGAAGATGGACGCTCAACAACCGCCAGAGAGGACGAGTGTCCACAGAAACTCCAGTCACTCTCCAAAATTCAAACAAGCGTCGCACTGCTTCAGCGGTGCTCCCAGCGACAATAGCTAAAACATCCTTATTCTAGAGAATATGGCCTACAGTGCTGAAAATGCCGCGGATTCATCACACAGCCACGAATGAAGCTGTGGTGCCTACGCCAACGTGCCAGCCTTGGTGTCAGTGGTTTGTAGTAACTTTTCATTCGCAAGATAATGTGAACAGTTACGGCAGTAAGATAACTATCTTGTCTTGGGAGGCTCAGGATTTTGGGACGACGAAGGTGATTTGAAAGGACAGTGCCACGATAGCGACCTGGATTGGGGGTGTAAGCCGGCAAGTATGAACAGCAACGCATGCATACGGATTACACACTTGGAAACAAATGACGTCAATCTCACAGCAGCGCCTTGCTCGACACTGCCTTTTCCAAAAGCGTCAAGTGTTTGGATTCAGTTGCTGAAACTTTTATTCTGTGAATGTAGGCCTCAATTTAGGATAGTTCTTCCAAGTAGTTCTTCACTATATTTCTGCGGCTTCACATGAGCTCATTGATACTCAGGTAGTCCTCTGTGTATTGACTAGCACCGTGGGCGAAGGAGCAGAATCTCGTCAGCTTCAGTTCCTTACCACGCTCTCTGGCAGTTCCGGCACTTTTGATCACGAAATGAGTGCAAATGCTCGTCCTGTTATTGACTTTTATTATTCACGGATGGGTTTTCGGCACCTTTGTGATTCCACCCAAATGTCTCCTTGATATGCCTGTCTATCAGGAGCCTTATCATTTCAACCAGACGGCTGTATATAAAATTTATTCAGGCACCAATAGTGTCTCTCCTATCGGTGATATCTCAGCTTTTGCTCTGCATTCGTCATTCGGCCATGCATAATGGCCTTCATAGGCTAACAGGAAGTGAGGAGAAAAGACAGATTCTATGGGTAATAGTATAAGGATAAAACCAAGGCACCAGTAGGCCAAAGTGAGATGAACCCATTATGCCATAGTAGAGATTTCAATGTGCAGTGGATGGTTTTGGTCGCTCATGACAGCACGTGATAGATCACATCAGTCCGTTCCTTCTACATCTTCAAGGGTATTCGCGAATATGCAAACCCTCTTTTCTGAACATACCCGGCAGTGCTACACTGGTGCAAGCGGTATCTCACATCTAAGACGAGAATCTTCATGGCACTAACTTTCCCCGAAAACATGAGAAGAATGTGCGCACGTGCCCACGTATATAGTGATGTCTGCTCTTAGACGGGGCCGCACACAGCATGCTCACAAATACAGGACAAGCCTGCTGACTTGCATACACAAAAAACAGAGCACACCGAGTCTAAATTAGATCAAGATGCAGTCAATTCCAGTCTTGATCTAACTTACACTCAGAAGCATCACCGGTCAAGACCTCGGGAGTTCACGGAGAGAGCTCACTACAACCACCCACAAATCTGTGAGCGAAAGTGATGAAATACATCTTCATAAATGCGTTCTTTGACATTCTCCAAAGGTAATACGTCATCGCTTAAATTGAGAGTGGATATTTTAACGGCGTTTCGAAGATATTACCGGAATGGATGTATACGACCATACGCTGTTGGCATAGTGTTTCAACAATTGTACTAAGATATTTCCTAGTGAAATATGTGTGACAACGCTTCCAGCTTTCTTCTCCATGGGACAGTTGCACTACTCCTTTTCCGCGGGATTTCAGATAGATACCGGTCAAGGAAACGTTCTCTGCAGAAATGAATAAAAATGGCCTGTTTTAACCTTTGGTGCATATGGAGCGACGCAAGACAAGCCATCATGTGCCACTCTATCACCGATACTCTTCAGAAGTTAGTATTGTTCACTCTACTCCATCGATGCCAACTGGACTGAGGTCACCTGGCGTTCATCCAAAACAGTATACGGAAGCGGACTAACTCGAGCTGCCCGCCGACCATTGGAATGTATATTCTTCAGCCAGTCACCGCTTGGTGTTTATAACGCCAACTTTCCATTGCGGTGTGAAAGAACATTCCAATCAACATGACAATCAAGGGCCTCGGAGATTGTAATTAGCACGCACCACAAACGCTTCAAATACATGTTTCTCGTCGCTTCCCGCTCGTGTTTGTTCTCTATTTTGTTCGCGATAAGATACATTTGAAAGGATCAGCTACTATTTCTCAGACGCTGCACATGACGCAGGTTAACCGGACTTAGTTGACAATTTCATTCTGTGGGTAAATGAGAATCAGTAATGTGTCATAATGAATCTGAGTATAATGTACTATGTGAAACTCTTTTATATGATATAATATGAGGAAGAGCTTTGCCATTTGATTTATAGGAATTTCTCTCCATATATAACTATTGAATGCTTCTTGGCGAATAGCCACGTCCTTATTATGGCGTTAGGCGCTCTCTTGAGTCGACTAGACCAGGCAGCCACCAGTTTGAATGCAAACTGTACACTGAAGCGTTCATTCTGTCATTGTCTCAATAGTTTCTATCTTACATGAAAACAAAGTGGATTGCTCTGGACTCTATAATCGGTCCGACGACACCTATATTCTCACTTTCCCATACAGTTTTACCAATCACATTTATAAGCACATTGGGGATATGGACGAACCTGATGACTGTTATTCAATGTTCACACCAACTGCAGACCTCTCTGATGGCTGCCATTATGACCGCTGAAATTAATCCGGCCAATACGAGACCTCTGGAACATCTACTGCTGAACCCAGTTTGGCCCAACAGGAATATCACTGAAACTGAAGATAGCTACAACACAACTGCAAGGTAAGTGACCTGTTGTCCAATGTTTATCTTCCTCGTACCATTGCTGCCACAACTTATCGGGTGGATGTGATGCTCAGAATTCTGTTTCCCACGAACGCTGGTTGGTATTTTTCACCAACATCAAGAGCTTATCTGTGTGCTCTGAGGTGTTCCACCATGTCACTATTCAACACCTAGACATCGGGCTGCAACTTCTGCTGCCCCACGATTTTCCAGCCACGGGTCTTCGTTGTGGCATGAGGTTAATGCTATCTGGGCTTGAGATATGCGAGAGGTCACCTCTTTAACACTGTTTGTCTACAAATCATGAACTGCAGGTACTTTGCCTAGAATTTCGAATGTAATATTCCGAGGAATGTACAAAACCCACGATTTGTGCCAAGGTGACCGTTTTTCTTCGGAATGACCTTCAAGCCCAATTCCTGCGATATCCCTAATTTACGCTGACTTCGTTTGACAGCCACTCCATAGTTATATGCAAACAATAAGCTCAACCATATCCCTCTGCCCGGATTTTTCATTAAACTGCTTCTGGTGATGTCTGCTTTGCCCAGTGTTCACTGAAGCACAAGGGTATTCCTGGGGTTTCCGACTATTGGCGCTTCTGCAGAGTTACTATCCATCGGGATGAGTTTCAATCGCCTGACCACCGCTTAATCACGTCACGTTCGGTTCGTGTTGTAATGGGAGCACCAGCTTTCCACATTTTAGATTGTCAGCATAAATGGAGGCATTGTTGGAAATATCGTCCAGATAGTCACTGATGTAAACAAAAGACAGAAGAGGACTGGGCAGTGACCTTTGATGAACCCTCATAGAAATCAGGGAAAGAGATGAATGATCCGACTCAGTTTTGAGTCCAAAGTTCTGTCACCACGGAAGGAGGAAATCCCAAAAAAATACCTCCTGTTGGAATTCGTGAAGTTCCAGCAAACGCCCTAGAGAACTGTGTGGGTCATAGTCGAATACCACAGCAAAGTGGACAACTATAGTGTCTCAGGTGAAACGTGTCGTTGGTTACCGTTAAGCCATTCATCACTATTGGCACGTTGATTACACATGACCGTCTAGAAAGGGGGCCATACTGCGTATAAGAAAAAAGACTTCTGCAGGAATTGTTCAAGGATGGCGCTATTCTGGGTAAACGCCTTTGTCTATGCTAAACGTCCAAAACTTCAATAATAACGCCGTGCGATTTGCAATATGAAAGCCTTTCTATAATTGAAATTGCGGGCCTCAACGTACTCTTTCTTTGTCCGGCCGCAGAGTAATCTCTTCAAAGAGAGAGTAAGTTGAAACGACTGGGCTGCTTGATTAAATACCTATGCTGCTAGCCGTCAACAGCAGACACATAGTGATGTGTTGCGGTACTCTGTTTTTAGCAGCGAACTCAACATAGTCGGCGCAAGACTGCGGTTTTAGGCCTTTTCTCCCACTGAATCCGTTTGTATTGACGTGACAGCAGTCACTCTATGGCCTACGGGTACTCTGAATTCACCGAGCGACTTATTAAATGGACTGGTCAACGTGGCACTCAGAACATGGACAAAATGGACTCAGAACTTCTAGAAGAATGTCATTTGGTTTCGTAGCCTCCGTAACTCTTAGTCTAGCCTACCTAACCCACATCCCTCCAGCACTAACTGCCGCCTCCTCTCTTGTTGGCAAATGCGACGGAATGCCTAGTTTTGGTGATCCAACGCTATCTCCTGTATGCAAATGCACAAAAACGTGAGACAACGTTTGGGCCTCCCCTTATTTAGTGGGCGTACTGTCCCTTATCTTTAGGACTACAGCGGAATGGAGACAATATACCGAACATAATTGTAATACGCACTTGAGTTTCGTCTGTCTGGCTAGGTCAAATTCTTCTTCTGTGTTTCTTGGCACTTCTGGTGAACTTCGTTGGCTGTGTCGTGCTGTCACCCATACCCCGAAAAATCCGTGTGTCTGTCTGTGCGTTTGAATTTCTCCCAGGCCGTAACGTTTTCGGTCTTAGTCTTGCCCTCCCTTTGCTTTCTCCACGGTGGTTTCTTGTGGTGGATAACCCTCTGAAGTGAGACAAGCGTGCTAGCTAATTTCAGTAGACTGGTATTCAGTTCAGCTGAAATTATCTTGACATCATCAGTCCCCTTTTGTTTTGACCATGCCCTTAATTCCACCTCCTCAATCATCAACGCTAATATCCCTGTAGACACAACGTTACGTGTCTGGAGGTTCAATTTTTGCTAGCTCGAATATCAGCCGAAATACTGCATGCCCACCTAGTCCGATCCGGAGGTTATCTACTTTATTCAGAATCTTATTTATCGCAAGGTTACGGCCTCCGTCGGGTGTGTTAACTTACATGGTGAACCAGGGGTTTGAGGTGCAAGGAGTTAAGAGGAGATTTACAACATTATTCCCCTTACACTCTTTGTTGCCCTTACCAACTAAATTCTGATGCATTACCATCCCAAAAGAAGAATTTTGTGGGCTTGTTTAGCTTGATCATCTGGTGCTGTGAACAGCTCCGCGTCCTCGGGCTCCATCACCACTGAAAGCCATAGACGTAAGTCACTAACACTGCTACACTAAACGGTTACACAAACCAAACGGATATTTGCATTTTGTGCGTAACAAGTGTCCTGCATAAAAGAGGTTCGTGATGGTAAGACGCTAGAGGCGCGGAAACTTCCTCTATTCACACGTCTGATATATACACTTTACGAGCGGCAGAATTTTTCATTATAAATCTCCGGCTCCGGCCATTTTTCAGTGAGTACTGTAAACTCTGCATTTGTGGTGATGGCAGTTGGTTTTATTTACTCGTTTTCAACCTTTTACGCGTTAAAGGAAACCACAAATAATCTCTGACCCACTCTCCACGGAATTAACTTGGTTACGAAAACAGACTAGTTCGAAAGTGGCTGCCCCATCTTCGGGAATAGTGTAACCAATTTATGTGGAATAGCTCGGCCTTCCGAATCATTCTTGAATGTGGCCTGTTGTTGTATGAACCCTTCCAGGTGAGTCTTCGTATCTAACCTCTAGCGAACTGCTGAGCGAGCACGACATTTTATTGGCTTTAAAGTAGGTCTGTTGTAAAACGCAGCTGTTTAATAGACACGTGAAGGTTTTCTCAATGCGTATTCTCGGTAATGCAAAAATTTCAACGGTGTCCCTTCGAAAATCCACATCCTCCTTTGTCCCAGATGGTTTATGTGAGACTAGAATACTCTTCTCATCCGTTCGGTACAGTTCGGTTTACAGAAGGAAGTGACTTGGGCCAAACGAGTGTTAGTTTCCTCTGTAAGTGGTCTTCTGAAAGCGCCCGCTACTGCGATGTGTAATCGTTGGAGGTGTCAAATAAGAAGCTGAGAAGTCCAAGTTATCCGTAAAGTTGAAACACAAGTTCATAACTGCCACCGATACACAAGGGTCTATCTTCTTACTGAAAGGCGTGAAGCAAGAGGAAAGCGCATGAGTAATGCGACTGCGTTCCCTAGAAACCGTGCACCTAGGTGTCAAGACTCCCTTTGTAAACGAAACAGTCTTAGCGTTAGGAAGAAATAACAGCAACGACAAGTTAAGGCAAGAATTGTACCAACCTGAATTCACAGAAAGATATCACTGTGGAGTCTCATTCGAACGAATATCTCACCAAACTTCGGGAAAATAAAATGGTCAACAATCATCCAGACTCCTCTCGGACGCTGTCGGAATGTCAGTGTTATTTCGCCAGACCAAACTGTCAGTATGTTGGAGAAAGAAGAGGGGAACAGAAGATTTTGAGAGTTCTTCATTTTGATGTTCATAACCTTGAGTTCCTCAGCAACAAACCGAAAGACGGAAAAATCATTCAAAGCCTTCCAAACACGTAGAGCACAAAAACCGTCCAAATTTATTCATGTCGAGCTAGGCTCTCAGATTGAGGGAGTCCACCATGGACGAACACCTCATCTCACTGAAAATCGGTTGGCATAGACTATGTGGGAGTTTCATTAGGAAAAAATTAAGCGTCAAGTCATTCCTGAATCGATGATGCTGTAAAGGGTACACTCTCAGTGAGACCGGCCTTCCTTCATAATTTTCTATTTCCAGGCCTCGAATGGTCTCAATGATACGGCGTCGAATAATTTTGAAGACTAACCAGCTCTCTGGGGGGTTAGGCAGTCAGATCACGCACAATTTTCAAGACGCGGGGAATCGAAATGCCACAAACAAGAGGCCGGCTTTCTGTCACGCTCGGGACAGTCTATTATGGATAGTCGAAATTTCTTATCGGTTGATGGACTAATCCGTCGCCAGATTATGCGTGCGTCTCAAGAGCACACACTTTCGAATGGTAGCACCCACGTTTACGTGGAAAGAGGAAACGAAAGCGCCCACTTTGCAATGACAGTCACATACGCATCTTTATCCAAAGTACGTAGATCTAGATTCATGGATTTATGGAGAAAAATGTGTACGTATCGTATGATCATGTGCAAATTCGTATCCGTATATGCTGAAATATCTATAAAAGTCCTCTTATATTTTTGGACGTTTCAGTCAGTATACTTGGAACGTTGAGCCCACATACATCCTTAAATCCCTGGAGGTATTATTATGGAAGACGTCAGTGAAACAACTGCGAACGATATTTCGTGAGGCGAGGTAAAATTTGTTAGTATTGGCATAATTATAAACCCGATGGGAGTTCAATTTCACTGGATATTCCGGGATCTATATTTGAAGGGGAAGCAACAAGAATGTGAAGAAGATGGAAGCGACAGAAATCGGACTGCACGAAACAACGCCGAAGTAGTGCCAATGTGCGATTGACGTCATTTGTTTCCAAGTGTGTAATCCGTATGAATGCGTTGCTGATCATACTTGACGGATTACACCCCCAATCCAGGTCGCTATCGTGGCACTGTCCTGTCAAATCACCTTCGTCGTCCCAAAATCCTGAGCCTCCCAAGACAAGATAGTTATCTTACTGCCGTAACTGTTCACATTATCTTGCGAATGAAAAGTTACTACAAACCACTGACACCAAGGCTGGCACGTTGGCGTAGGCACCACAGCTTCATTCGTGGCTGTGTGATGAATCCGCGGCATTTTCAGCACTGTAGGCCATATTCTCTAGAATAAGGATGTTTTAGCCATTGTCACTGGGAGCACCGCTCAAGCAGTGCGACGCTTGTTTGAATTTTGGAGATTGACTGGAGTTTCTGTAGACATTCGTCTTCTCTGGCGGTTGTTGTGCGTCCATCTTCCCCCACTCACTGCTTCCTCAGTACGACTTCTGAATCGCGTTGGTAAAATGTCGAGGAAACCTGAGCGTACGAACCGAACAGCGGTGAAGTGGCAACGCGATACACCTTTGAACTACGGTAGATGACTTGGATGCAACCTCTCCTAACACAGTTGTGCCATTTGGATCAGTGGAACGGGCACGTAAGCCGAGAGTGTGCGTGATCACATGTCCACATTCATCCCAATGTTGGACAGAGTTCGCAATAGACTGACGTGATTCAAATGCTGCATTTCTCTGGTAGTTACCTTTAAAACCACCCATGTTGTTGATGTATCTGCCTCCCAGCCTTTTTGGTTTTACATAGCAACTGGGTTACGTGTTCCGTTCCTGTCAAACCCAAAATGTTTGCTTTCGTGATCGATTGTTCCGGAAAGCCCGTCGCACGGAGGCCACACAGATGTCTTGGACGAGTTAACGCGGACGGAGCAAAAGAGCAGGTGCGCAGCTTACGGTGAGTTTGTTCTCGTCGCGACATTTTCCGTAAAGGCAAAGACTAAATATGCCACACGTGCTCCTTCAGAAGCGAGTTGTTGATCTCTTCAGGATTCAGGGGCGTCATAGAATTAGAGGGAGATCCTCCGGATAGACGGGATGTACAACCTTCAATGATTTCGCTTAGGCAAATCCGGAATCTTCCTCTGTGGTCGTTCGCATGCAAGGAAAAATGAGGCATAGGCCGATGTGGTCATTAAGAATGGTTTCAGTTGACGGTGGAACCTATCGTTCATGGAGTTCGACGATAGGTGATACGCAGTGGTCGTTGTATGTTCACATCCAAGTGCGAGAATGAGGTCGCCTAAACGGGCTGAAGTAACTTTGAATGCACGGCCAGTAGTGGTTGTTGCCGGGAAGCCAAGATTCGAGATGGGCAAGTTAACATGACTACGTGTAATGGTTCAGGTCATCGTGCTTTTCAAATAAACGGTAATGAGCCATCTCGTGAATTGGTCTACACAGGCTGGATTATGTGCAACGCTGCTGGAAGGAGGAAGGGACCAGCGACATCAAGATAGACGTGTTCAAATTGCCCGTCGGGCAAAGCAAAAATATGGCGGTGGATTTTACTAAGCCTACATCTCAAGCACCGTGTGGCCCAGGTGCGAACATACTTCCTAATGCCCGGTCAAATGTAACGTTCGGTGACTGGCTTTGTTCAGGCGAGTGTACTTGTAGGTGGTAAGGAATGAGGATGGCTAGAACACCCAATCGGTGTGCGAGATGATGAACGGTTCAGATTTACCCGTGGGAATGTCACACACGTTTGAGTACTCTGGCCGCGTTGGAGGAGTATCACGTATTTGTAAAGAGGGGTTGACGGGAAGCTGACTAGCTCTTGGGTCAGTGACCTGGGGCTGCGGGAGATTAATGGTCGATGATACCTGTGGATTTTTGAATGAGATCCAGCAGAGGCTAGGCACGGTAACTAGATTGCTGTGGGAAGTCTGCGCGGCGTTTTTTGAGCGAAATAGCATGCGAATGATTTCATAATTGCCAAAAAGAGCGATAAATGCGGTCATTTGGGGCCGCAAGATTTGACGGTGGGCTGGATATAAATCTGTCTTGGAGAAGATAGTCTTCCCGTTTAGCCCCATTGAGATAGGTTGGGTGTCGATTTGGGACAGTGACGTTGTCCAGGGCGTCGTCTTCGCCACGCGGAAGCCAGTCACCTGTTAACTTCTCGGGAACCATGTGACGGGATGAGGCCCTTGGGCTGTTTGAGAGCTAGACAGCGGTAGGTCGTGAGACGTGTTCAAACTCTGCTTCGGTTACTTTGAGTGCCAATGATTGTAAACGATTGGGAATTGCAAGTGGAAGTAGGCTTTCGTTGACATTATGAGAAAAGAAGTCGTGTTTGGACAGTAATGTCAGGTTGAACGGGCTGATAAGCTGTGGAACTTGCCGGAGAATGGTTGAAAGGCCGTTAACTTTCAGGGCAGACCGCAGCTCAATCGTACTGAATATTATTGCCTCGGCATATATCCACAAGGTAATCGTGCTTTCAGTTGATTTCTGACTGAGCCAAAATAATGGTAAAGATCAAGGCCGGTGATCGGGTGTTGTGCATCCACCAACGCGAGTCCAGTAGGGAACTGTAGTCTAGCTCCGAGAAGCAGTGTGAGTAGCTCCTCACAGTGTGTTGGTATCGTTGAACGATTAGCTGCCTGTCATGTATATGACACCGGTTGAATGTTGTACCTGTCATTTTTCGACAAGATAACGTCAACCGCTGCGCCTGTATCAACGAGGAACTTCAAGGCAGCTAGGCGGACGTACACATGAAAATGATGAGGGTTTGAGTCGCAGCCGACGGCCGTCACCATTGCTGCGTGACCTTGGCGTTCCCAACATGGAACGTATCCGGAGCAGAACGGCATGGTCTGCAACGACGGAGTACTTTGGAGCGAAGTCGGTGATGGAAATGATAGATGTTTTGATCATCCAGCTGTTTGCATGAGTAAATTCTGGATGGACGGCGATAGCGTCAGCCTCTCGAATGCACTGCCAGTTGTATAGAAGCTGCACCGTCATGTCGGGAAGCTGATGTTTTATTGCACCCTGTTCCGCCTGCCAACTATGGTTAGACAACACCTCTGGTGAATGCAGTTTTGATACCGTGTGGCTTTGGCAGCTCCTGTACACCTGGTCGGACAGTTCTGCGAGTTTACGGAATGGCGTCTTCATAGGGTCTTGTTAGTGTTTCCCGAATGTCATGTGGATAGTTTTGCGCTACGGCTCATGCAGGGTTCGTCCGTTGACAGTACATTCGCCTTATAAGTGTCATTTGGTGGAGGAGTTATGATGGAGTTCTATCGTCCAACTCATCTACTACAAGAAGTTGCGCTAACTCTGTTCATCGGTTCCGACAGTCCGTCCGGTGGTCGCGGCCGCTGAAGTGTCACGATGGCTAACGCTGCGCATGGTGTAAATAAGATCAGCGAAGCCTTTGACGGCCTACTCTGGGAGGTTGCCAACTAGAAAATTGTGCACGGACATTTTTGAACAGATGCGTCGGGACGAGAAGATGACTCTGACTTGAGCAAACCGAAGCTTGGGATTACGATCACCAGACTTATGAAGCTTAAAATGCACTGCGTTTCAAAAGACAGCAAGGTCCGGTTCAAAACCTGTTGTGTTAAGGGGAAGAATTACCCACAAAAAAACCGATCGAGTGAAGTAAACGTTTTTGGGTTTTATAACATACGTTCTCGAATCTGCTCCATTCAGGTCGTTGGTATTAAAATAATGTGTAGCGCTAGGAATTATTACGAGGTTATTGACATTTGGTAACCGAGGCCTGAATCAGGGTCCTCTTAATCCAAGCGCGGGAAGCTGTTGCTTTCTGACGCAGTGAAATGGACTATCGTACCAGTAGCCCATAGCTCCTGTGAATTGAACTAGACAACTGAACTGAAATCGCTGAATCATTCCGAACCAATCACCTCCGTGTTCAACACATGTACGCTCGGTAATGCCGTAGGTTTATGTGATGGTTATTGTAGTGGTCTAACATGACGCTGGCTACAGTCACCTGGCTGTCGTAAAGGGCATGATGAGTTGCACAGGCCTACTGTCTTAAAGCAAATGTGCGTCGACTGCAACGGCCGAATAGTTATTAGATTTACAGGTGACGATCCATTTTGATTGTTCCGGTTATGTATTGCACTTCCTTACGTTCAGCCATCTTTCAGTCCTCTGATCGTCTTTTCCAACGGATCTACAAAGTGCAGTTTTCAACAATCACATAGATTTAGTGTTAGTTCGCGTTCACGTTCAAGTTGAACAGGTTGGAGTGGCTGTTGCCAGTCGGAATCTCTTGGGGAGTCAGTGACATTTCGGAGACGCATGAAATAGTCACTCAATTTTGACTGCTCACAGCAATATGTATCAGAAGCGTTGACCCATATCATGGGTCATTCGACGTGAGCCTAAGCCACCAGCGTTTTGTGCATCATAGGATTTCTTCCGAGGGTCCATTTGGGGTGATTGTGGTAAACGCCAGGCAGCTGACTGCAGCGTAGAGCAACCATGTCTAGTGTCCATGAGAGTGCTCCAGCAAGTTGTGCGTGGGTTTTAAGCTCGTGGTCCTAGCCAATTTTGTTTATATCGCCACCCAGTGGGCCTATGCTGATCTGAAAGGCGGTTACCAAAACCTGGAAATTGCCATATGTCGAAGTGTCCGAACATGTTCAGCCTCAAACAATGTTCTCTTCGGGGTGATGTGGTAAGCGTGATTTTTCTGAACAATTGGGTCAAGATGCCATCGCCAGGAGTCAGTCTCCAATTAAAGAAAAGCAGGGCCCATTCATGCTTACGAGCATACTCCTTCAGCCACCGGATAGGGAATGCGCACAACAAGCTTCCGTGTGGAGTAGTTCATAGCAATACTGTGACTTTCTCCGAACTGCGCCCGGATGAAATGTTGTCGGAGATCTTCCAAAGCATAGCGGGCAAGACTTGACAAGTATTGGTGGCATAGAGGAGTGTGACAGCGTGAGAGCTGTCTTTTTCCTTGCATTTTCATTTCACGCAAGGGGACCGAAATGGCTGTTGGAGTATTTCGAATGCGTAGCCAGTGTTTTGGATTATACCGGTGACAGAGTTGCCGCTTGAGTATGATCACGGGTGGTAGGTAATATGGAACAGGCACATGGTTAATCTCTCCAACGTAATGCATGGAGTGGGGGAGCATAGGATTCCCGGCTTGAGAGTGAGGGCTCGTCTGACGGCAGCACCCGGCTGTTTTGTGAGCGNTTGAGCGTCGGTAATAACGTACTTTCATGTAGTCATGGTATATGCTCGGCACCAACTTGAAACCTCCCATCAGAGGCGAAATCGCCAAAGCGTTTCGACATTGGCGTTTCCGGATCAGGAACGGTGATACCACGAGTGACAACTAGAGCAACGTCCGTTTACCTCCACGCCGCTCTCCACCAGGGGTCGTTGTTTGGAACATCTGTCGGAATGTACTGCACTTTTATGGGGGGGTTGCGTGCCAAATACGTCTGTCAACACACCTACGGGAAGGTGCTCTCTGCTGGTGTTCCCATCCAATATAGGACTGATTCGTAGTTGAATGGTCAGTTTGTGCACTCACAGTTGCGAA
>QNGE01008194.1:0-18369 GCA_008508345.1 Paragonimus westermani
GGTAGCAGAGTCCAAATGTAAAATATCCGAGATCTTGGTGTGCATGTGTAGCTCAGCTGGTAGAACACGTGATCTTTCCCATAGACCATGGTGGCTGCACGCTTTGCACACTTAGATCACGTAGAAACTAGCAACCTTCTGAATGTCCTGCCCTAACTGAGTGTTGAATCTGTACAATCCAACCTAGCACTTACAAACATGGATGAATAATTAGCTTCCATTTCTCAGCAACATGTAAAGTGATTTCTGTGTATTGCCATAATTAGTAACATAAAAAACAGACATTAACTGTAACTGAGTAATTGCTGATTGGGCCGGTAGCCAAGATTCATTGGCAAGCCTAGGTTTTTGTCACTCCAACCAGAAGCAGAATGAGAAGGACGTGACATTTGCTGAGGCCGTGCAAAAGCTGTCGTGTCTATTTCAATCATTTGTCTTTGGAGTTCACTGAGGGTTTTCAAAATAATTTAAGGGCCTCTAACAGCATACTGCCAAATACAATTACAGTTGTGAAGAAAAAATTCTGTTTGTTTTTTGCGTGTATTTATTTTGTCACACTCGGTACCTGAAATCTGACTCATATTTTGATGAAGTAACCTTGCTTTCTGCTATGCGATTAATTCCTCATTAAATACAATAGAGATGTCGTTAATAAACGTTCAGAAGTAATTACTTGTGAGTGATTCTCAGGCTAGCAGTTCACCACGAGAATACCCTTGAACCGTCCTGCTGACCACTAACATTAGGAATTCCTAAAAAGTTGATATCTTAAAACTGAGCAAACCTGCTCAGCAGCGCTTTGGTTGTTGGTAAATAGTAAGGAATTCAATGAATCTGAGGTTTTAATTTAAATAGACAACAGAATTGTCCTTCGTTGGAAAGATGTTATTGATGGGGCTCGTGTGAAAAAGCATATGTGTGTCATAAGCAAAATTTGAACAGTGACTCACGTTTTCATGAGATAATCGACTATGCCGCACCTTCTCACCAAATGTACCGAATTTTTATGTGAGGGAACGAATGGAGTCATTTGTTGAAGCAAACGCGTTTTTATCGCAAAAACGTTACGACTGCAAATCGTAGGACGGCAATTCCATAATAATATGCCAAACGGATCTGGTAGCTTAAGTTTGCATTCGGGCTAGATGGATGGTATGGTTCCACCGTCGACTTGTGTTCGAGTTTGGCAAGAAGGATCCATAAATGAAGTAATCACGAAAATTGGGGAAATAACACCAATTATGTTATATGTCAGCCAAAGCAGGGATAAACGCTGCTTGTTATAAAAAGTTGCTTGTATCACTAGTACACCTTTCGAAACGCGAGAGTTGTTGAAGATTAACGAATCTACTTCATTCGCATGGCCATTCCAAGACCTCAATGTTAGCCAAAGTGAAAGACTATGGAGACTATTGTTTAAGCAAGCAAAATGGATCGTTCGAACTGAAAAAAACAATCGAGGTAAACCATTCAGTGAACACAGAACTAAAACATAATTGGTCTCGTGGTTGAGGAAATTGACTACGAGAATAAAAGTGATGAGATTTGATGATTAATCGTCTGCCAATTGAAAACCCCTTTCTGTTCAAGGTGAACAAGTTCTAAACCGTCCATGTTCGTCACCAAGCTTGTGTTCATTGTTACATTCATAAAATAGTAAACTCAGGTGAAGCTACTGGAAAGTAATTTAAATCATTCAATTTACATTGTAGTTATGGCTAGGAAAAACATGACATTAGAAATAAGAGTAAACGTATCATTACAACCTTTTTTCACCAAGTTCAGACAAAACGTTTGTCTCCTCTCGGAAACAAACTATTTAAAGACGATCATTAGGACAGCTATGAGGCTCATGAAAGTCCCATTACCGCAGAAATCTGTTAATTTACATTACCATTCAATATGTTGCTAATAATTCCAAAGAATCCTTCACACGCTGGGCAGATCGGCAGATCTCCATTTCATATTATGACCAGGCACCTAAGGGGTCAAGCCCTGAATCCAGGGCATTGCGCGGGCAGACCACAGAGTGTATTGAACACCTTAGCATTTGCAACCTAACGGGAAACACGGTGCCACTTCTGTTGATTAAAAATGCTCAAGGAGTCACACATATGAGATACAACTCCTGAACACTTGTCATACTCAACTCTACCATTTAGCAGACACACATGTGTCACTTCTGTGCTTCAGCATGTTTTTGATCAGTTGTGACATGTTCACAATGTAGAAATTCACCTAGCGTTTCTTGTAAAGTCAGTTTGCTTCGTTTTAAATTGATGAAAGTTCAGCATAGTTCATTCCCTGACTACCATGAAGATAGGAACACAATACAAAATGCCGTTTTACTTTATGTATACAATCATAAACTGAAAATTCTGTGAACTTGAAAGCAACTGCTCAACCCTATCAAACCGATAAGCTTGTAAGCAGTTTCTTGAGGTATAGATTTATTTTGACTCCTTCATTATACTGACTGTTCCGTATCAAATCAAACATATGTGGCTACTTATTGGACAACCAACCAGTCTGTGTTTCTTTCAGTTTGTTTACATAACGAGTTTGTTGGCTGTTGTCAACACTTCTCTTTTTGTTACTAACGTCAGTGCTGTGTGAGGTGAGCTAGTCCGATTTATCCGGTGAACGAGTTTTCGGAAGCAAACCAGATTTCTGGAAGTTTGATCACTGATACATTTACACGCTGCCAACTATTGCAGCTGTTGCTTGTCTTCTCACAATCCTTGTCAGTATGCATCCCGAGTATCGCCTACAAGTTTACAGGAAGAAAATTATCCAATCCCAGAACTGATCTGCTTGTAACAATTTTGAACTATTGTTTATTCACAATTCTTTGATGAAAACTACAGCGAAATGAAATGTTTGCCTACGTTTATTAAGGTATATGGGATACATACTCCAAATCGACATTGTCCACTGACCCACTTAAGGATTTAGGAAAACAAAAAACTAATCGAATTAAAGTTGTCCATTAACGGTTCTGTTTGTCTTCCTTCACTGGAACTTGCTTTTTTTCCAAAAGCCGAACCAAAATCATATCAAACGAATCAACCAATAGCCAGTTTAGACTTCAAGACCAGTAAAAACCTGTACTATTTCTGTGGACATTGTGTATATCGACGACCGTAGAAAAAAAGCCGAAAACTGTGCTCTATATAGATTAGGAGGTGAATAGTCAAAGTGTGTCTTGTGCTTACGCTACAAAACTTGAAGATAATTCACCTAGTGAATGCAGATCACATAGAGTGATGACTAGTCGAATTATTTCTTTCGAATGGGCTGAGTTATGAGGCATGCTTCGGATAAACAATAGCGTTGCTTCTTCACACAAACCATATATGAGTTGACCGCATGTTCGTTCAGATAAAAAACATTGTGATTTCAAACTTTTTCGTGTACGTATCATGAAAACACTGCAACGGAGTGTTGCCTTATCCCAAGAGTTAGAATCAATAAAACAGTTAAACAAAGGTGAAGGTTTTAAAGCTGAACTTAATGTTTCTTCTTCTTCAGGTGTTCGGCTATTCGCCGACCTTGGCAATTGGTTTGCGAACACCTCACCACCAAACGAGGTGAGATCATTAGTAATAAGGTGTTTCAGTGTATAGGCCTGGGCGTGGAGAATGGTTAGCTTGGTGGTGGTTTGCACTTGCAGCAATGAGTTGAATTTCGTATCTGAACTCCTGTTGCTTCGGAACTTTGACCGAAAGCTAGGTTGGTCACTCTATGCGGCATCTCTGAAGGAGCATCATCCGTGTTATAAGTTCATTTTGATTATCACTCACATTTGGTCGCAGCCTCCGCATTCAGATAGACTTTCCAGCCAGCCTCTTTCCAGAAGAAGAAGCACTAGACTCGAGTTTCGCTCTCATTGGGGCTCATCAGTAGTGCATATCCTTGCCAAGGCAGCGATTTGAACTCCGGACATTCCAATCATGAGGCAACTGTGTTAACCACTGCGCCATTGACCTCACATTAGGCACGAGCGAATTATGAAATCTGAACGCTCAACCACTCTCGCTTGTGAACAATGATCAGGTTGCCCGATCGTCTGGAGAGGAGACACGGTAACTGTTCTGTTAACTCCAATCGATAACTCCGCGATTTGGACTTCCAAGGCAGGTTGAAATCACTGATCTCCCTAAACCTACAAAGCCATATTTTGTTCAGCGATAGTTGTTCAGCTTACAAAATAATGGTTTATGTAGTTTCGGGCAAAACCTTGGTAGTTCACACGTTTCAGTACTCATAGCTTGTCGCTAGTGTTAACTGATATGGGCTTAAAATAGCTCACAATCGATCACAGCCTTCAAGTCTACGTAGTAAATTGACCTGATTTTAAGCCCAAGATTCAAACTTCTATCTCATGAGTCACTTGTAATTTACGTTTGTCTTAATGTGTATTCATATTACCTGCTAGATTATTTAAGGGACCGACGCGAGTAGACGAAAGGTTGATGTCTCGTAATATCCGCCCTCCTAGGGTGTTGAACATCTGGGTGGCTAAAATATGAATGTTCCAAATCACACTACTGTTTGGAGGCAAAATACGCAAGTTGCAAGATGCAAGCATTTCTTTTATTCTCAGTAGTCACTTACGTAAAACATTCGGCCATGTAGGTTTAGTGCATCGTGGCAGAAACCTGAAATGAACGAAATTCTCTTGTGTTCATTCACGGTTGGATGAACGGTTTCACTGCTAAGGAAACCAAATTGATTGCGTCAGTAACAATTGTCAACAGAGAGCCGGTGCGTGACGCTGGATTAACAAAACGCCGGTGAACAAGAACAGTTTACGGTTGCTGTCTCGCAATAAGATCACGGGCGACGTCACGAGATCAGCCTCGTGTCCTATTGCGATTAAGTGTTTGATGGTCGAAGATGCCGGATTTGTGTTCGGGTGTGGTATTCTGACCCGCGCTGAGTCACTGTCTGTGCTTGCCACTTTGGGAGGTGCTTCACCTTCAGCTGTCGTCAGTTTCGGTTCGTTCCTCCAATGGATGTCACCGTTTACGCAGGTGAACTGATAGCTGACATTTCGTTGCCATGCCAGTGAAACCGTCTCCCCGACTGCGATTGGACACAGAAGACTCGTTAATTTCGTTGTTTTGTCACGGCGAGTTAAACCTACATAACCGAATGTTCTACGTGAACGATTGGTGAGAATAAACGAAATGCTGGAATCTTGCAATATACATCTTCTTGTTGTCTTCGTGAACTGGATGACCGTAACTCTATGTTTTGACTATTATTCAAATATTTCTTGTTACAAACACTGTGCACTAGGTACACCGACCCTTCGCACTTTTGTTAGAAGTGCGCTGCCTTCCACAAATGTACATGAACGCCCATCATCATCATAGACAGCAGTATATCAGTGGTTCACACCAATGCTTAACGCCCAATTCGGCATGGAGTAGTATTCAAATGTTCACTAACAGTTGAAAAGTTGAGATCATGAGTTCTGTGAGCGGCACGCCTACTTGCATGAAAGTCAAAAGCAGGGAGTGAATGTATATGAATCTAATCGTGAAAAGTCTACGCTAAAAGTAGGATTCATATAACAACGACTATTGGTTCATGCACCTCTTTGTAGATGTAAGCTGGAACCAGTTTGAGATTGAAAAGAAACCTATTCAAGTAGCCAGGGCGAAAAATATTCATACATAAGTGTTTTGTCAGAAGCCAAAGGTCAGGTTAAAACTCACTACCATAACAAATTACTCCCAGATGCTGATCACCATAGGTTTTTACACTGTCTGACTTTTAAGGCCACTTTCAAGTTCGACATCATTCACATTTGATCGCAGCCTTCACATTCAGACAGACTTCCCAGCCAACCTCTTTTAAAGTCAGTATCAGTGGACGGCCACGGAAGATACATCATCACTATGATGCTTTGCATTCAGAGATTCAAAATTAATCTAATTTCGCCATCTAGTGAGAACGTTGTTTTCGTGTACTGCAATCGCACCACGCTTGCTGGCTGAAGGATGTAAGACCGAACTAGAGTTCTACCATACGATTCGTTAGTTTTGACGAGTTAAAGTTGAGTAGACTCTGCTGGATAGCAGTCCGCATGTGGTTACAGTTTGTAATCGATGAAGGATAATCAACCGTCATATAAAGGATTATTCATCGTAAAGATTATTCATAATTTTTATTCGTGCATTTTTCAAATTCCGTTAATCAATGGAATCGATCGCCTTGAAACTCTCATTAGTTCAGAAGTAGAAATGTGACGGTGAATCTTTCCCAAGCCAATACAACCACAAACACTTCATCGGGACATGTCATTAGACAAACCACAAAAATCAAGAGGTGACTGCTAACGAAGGACAGTAAAGAAAACTACTGTACTGTGCAACAACTGTTTAGACCCGGACCGCACGCTGACTGGATGTTAAGTCACATGGTAAACGTCTGATATTTGTATGTGATTAGAACTGAAGGAATTCCTCTTAAGGTCACAAATAAAGTTTGCGTAATCAGATTGCAGTCGACCCGACAGTTGCCAGAATTCGCTGATGGACTGCCTTAGGTTGAATTCAGATAACTCCGTAGGCATCTCGGAATGCTCTGATGACGTCTATTTGATGATTGGTATCGGCAAGTTGCTCAACAATGGTACTGGTAGCTGATCTACAACAACCTAGTCATGCGACCAACATATTCTGCAACACAATATCATGAAAGTGAATATACGAACACAAATTGATTGCCTTCCAGGCTCAATCTTAACATCGGCATTGTTGTAAACCAACTTCTCAAGGTTGCCTTTGGGAAGGTAAGTCTAACCGACCGATGTAAATTTGATCGGAATATGAGTCTACAACTTTTCAGTAGTCTCAATGAAATCAAAGGTCAGTTTTTATCTAGACTTTGCCTGAGCATAACTTACATCTTTGTTGGTTACGGATAAATCTTGAAAAAGTTAACGGGTAAAAATTATTGATTTTACTCACTGTGGTTTCATAAATGTAATTCGTTAGGCATAGGATCATTTGGTGGATTCCATATGAGACAGTGGGACGGATGGGCAACAGTTTCCAAATGTGAAATTTCCGATCTCGTCGCATGGCTTCGTAGCTCAGCTCTTAGAGTGTTTGCCGCGTTAGGGTATGCTGTGACTGTCGCCGGCTTGAATCCAGCCGAATGTCTGATTTTTCACAGTTGGGTCTCATCTAGAATTATAACAATGGTTTGCGAGCAAACCGTGGTTTTTAGGCATTCGGTTAACAAGTACTCGCGGTACATAAATCTTCGGGTGGATATGTAAAATGTGATAAAGTTTAGATACGTGACGCGAGATAGACTACTTAATATTTGCGGGAGTTCAAAGTAAAATTAACTTTCTCCCCAGTTAGATAACACTAAGATGTTGCCAGCCGTTGAGATATTTTGGTTATTTTGGGCAGTGTGGAAGAAAGGTTTTGATCGTGTAGGACTGGCATCAAACTTTCACTGCCAAAGTGATCAACAGTAAAACTCTGCAGGTTAACTTGCTGCACACTTAGTGTTGGATAATGAATAAACGGTGAACATAAACCCCAAAGGCTTCCGGTCCGAGTTTAATCAGTGGTAACATTAAGGAGTTCCGAGGTTGTAAAGGGCATAAGAAAACATTCGTCGCGGCGGTTAGAACTTAAACAGTGCCCAATCTTGTGCGACAATAAATCAAGGAATTGGATAATTGCCTGAAAGGCTGGATTGCAGAACGACCTGAGCAGTCTGTCCAATAACCAGGTTTAAACCAGTATACCACAAGATTCATGCAAGTGGATCAGACCGTGACATTAGTACTCTGAGCCAACTGAGCGTGTTGCCGGACAGGAAAGCTAATCAACGGGGACGGATCCGAACCACCCGAGGAGGAAGGAAACACGAATCCACTGCAGAGGCAGGAAAAAAATGCGCACGACTAGAAATTGCTTTGTAGCTTCAAAAAGTGCGAAACTTGTGTTAGTTCCGTTTGGAGTGCGTTAATTGCTTGTAGAGAGAGACAAGTGTTAAATTTGGCGACGAATTCTTTTATCAACAGTTCGATTCTACAGGCACATATCTGAGACGACTTTCAAAAATTTAGAATTCTCCGAAGGAACCTAATTGGGACTAATAACGGAACAATGGACAATCGTTTGAACGAGCTTATCGCGTAGGTTGGTAACATCAGTATGTACCGATCACGTGATGCATGTGCGTTTGCACACTGAATAGCTGATGTGTTTTGAACTGAGACAAGCTCTTGGACAAATCGAATGGAATTTATTTAAATGAATCATTGGTCATAAGAAAGCTGAAATTCCTCCAAGAGATTACTGGGAGTTGGAGGTAGGGTTGACGCAAAGGAAGAGTCGCAAAAATGTGGAATCGTGCTCCCAAGATGACTTAGTGTACGGAAGCAGTGAACTAGAACAGTATTTTTAATACCACTCAAGGTTCAGATGTAGTTGCATTGGTCGCTCTTAGGATCGGGAGTAGTTTTGATGACTGCTTTTACACTGTCTATTCAAAACGCATACCCCTAATGATAGCAGCATTTCTTTGATGCTATTGAGATCCTTCATCTGAATCACACCAAAATCCGCAAAGGGATGTGTTTCAGGAGTATTATTACGTAGTCACGACTGAGGAGGATTGGTCGGACGAAATATACTGCCAGTAAGGTCGATCGTGGATCAAATTCAACCACTTAGGCTATTCAGCACACTTACATTATCGCAGTGATATCGCGAATCACAAATGATGGGTTTCCGTTTAGCTAGTACCTGTTGTGGCAGTAGTGCGTGGTATGCATTTCCAAAGTGGACAACGTCCCATTTGTTTTTTTATTCGTGACTACCAGTCGTCATTTTGCCTCTTCCGATTTTGCACTATTTTGGAGTGTGCAGCTGTGTTCGTTCTGCGTTTCGTTGCACCCAGATAACGAGTGATTTCTATGGACGAACCCAATCAAGCTCGGATTTTCAGTTTGCACTGAGTACCTTTGCAAAAGTTCCAAATGATCACGATGCTAATTTTCTGTTGATACCTAACACTAAACTGCACTTCACTGTCATGATTTGTCCTGGTGTACATGTGACAGAAAGATGCTCGACAACATAAATCTTCCAAACATGTTCTCATCTGCGTCATTATTTTTGAAATACAGCACTACGTTTACGTCGTGTGCGGTCTGGATAAACAGAGGTTAGCTGGAATCCAATTCTGACTGTCTCTATCTGATATGGCCAAACGGAAAGGAAACCGGTCAGAGTGAAGTTCTCATTCTGATGAATGAGTGTTCGAAGAGAGAGGTGAATCTTGTGGGGTTCGCATGAGGTAAGCGTGTAAAGCGGTTATCTAGGGAAGGTGCCTAACCAATTTACCCTCAGGTTACTTAGTTGAAAAGTCAACGAATGGTCTTGATGGGCCGTTTTGTTCTTGAATAGAATGAAAGTAAGGATAAAACAGGACAAGTCGATTCAGTCGAAATTGTGAGTAAGGACTTCTGAGTAAGCAGGGGTGCAGTCAAATCCGTTTTCACACAAATGTGCGCAGCTGTAGGCAAAACATGCTCTGGTCCCAAAAGTTGCACATCGAACATACTTGAACTCTGCTCACCTACTCACGTAAAGCTGTTAACAAACCCATCACATACGTAAAAAATGCCACCTAGTCAATGTCTTCTTACACTTTGTGAAAATCCCTCATCCAAAATTTATTGTGGTCATGAAGAGTATTCTAAACGTAACAAACTACTTGACCTGAACTGATTTTGTAATACCAATCCAGATTTTCTCGGTGGTTTTTGGTTTACAAATGTGGGTATTTTAGCCAATGACCAATGCAGTTTTGTTTGCGATTGTCTGCTTTTAGTTGTTGTTCATCATTCGCACGCATCTGCTTCACACTATGTGAAGGTTTCGGTACACGCTTTGATTTTAGTCCCCATTTCTAAACATAACTTGACGGCCTGCACAAAACTACTGTCTGGTTGACTACCATCATCACTATACAGGATAAAACCTGAAGTTCTAGGGAGCGTGTATACCGTAAGGCGGGTATCCGTATTACTCACAAAGCACTCACCGTTTTTGCTCCAAACACGCAGTCCATTCGCACAGCGGACGATTACAAGGGTGCTCCTCTTTCTTGTGGTCTTGTACATTAGTTAACGTATACGAAGAAAGTTTGAAATTGTGGATAGAATTGTATTACTTAAAAGACAAAGACGCTCACAGAGCACGAGTTAACCTAAACGGCGGACACAGAACTTAGAGCAAAGTCTCAAACACAAAGGAAGAGCTCATAATGGTTGGTAAATAACAGTGGTACTCAAAGGACTTGAGATAATCGTGAATTCCATCTAGATTGATTTGGCATGAAACTCGGGGCAATCCTATGAAGTCAGTAGTGTAGTGAGATTGGACTGAAACAGTTTTCTGAATGGTGACGGTTCTGCTGATCGGAACTTACACATAAGCGGATTTAAACCGAGTTGCGATCGATCAGCTGCTACGTTGGTTAACGAGGTTCCCCTATACAATGGATGTTATTTTCCAGTAAATTAAGGTTGTTTAGTGCTGCTCAGAATTCGGTTCTGATTATTACTCGACTGGGTAGCTCAGTACTCAACGAACAGGAATGTCACTAAATCATCCCCTCAGATGAAAAACAACCCTGGACACAAATAAGAACGGATTTTATAAGGGCTTCAACAAACATAGTTATCCTCTCCAAGTTGCAAAATTCAACATGTAGAATGACCCTATCTTCAATACCCAGTTATCATTCACAACATCAGAAGGAACACTTTGAAAATCTCGCGGAAATCCACGCGTTTCACATCATTTCAGAGAAAAACGCGAACGATCCACTTGGTTTAGAAAAAGCGAATAGGGTCATAAAGTTCTGAGAAGTGAAAATCCAGAAACTTTACCGACGTGGTGGTCGGTCGACAAGTTTGCATTTCGGTCTGATGGTAGCTGTCGAGTCTGTCTATTTTTCAACCTGTGGTGTAATGAACCACACAGTATTCATTTGCTTTCTGTCGATAAAATCTTGGCCATTATGCAGCCCCAACCTACGGTACTCCTGGCGGTCCTCTCAGAATGCAAAAAAACATAATATCATTGCTGATAATTTGATTGCATACGATGGCTGTTGTGAACTGCAGGTCCTGAAGAGTCAATGTCACTTTATCCAATCTCATAGACGGGCACGCGTCGCACGAGGCAGTGATCAGATATTTATCTGAGATCGATGTCATGATAGCTACTTATCAATCTGAGTGAGGTAGTCGCATCAGACAGAACAAAACGTCCGTTGAGTTCCACGTGTGGTACGTGTGTGTGTTAGTAACGGAAAAGCAACATGAACATCTTTTCCGTGCAGTCGCTCGGAGAGAAGTTTAGTTTTCTATAGCTGCAATGAAATTGGCAACACTAGAGGAGGCTGAATCGGTGTACGGTTTCACTGTCAGCAAACGAAAAGCGGAAGCAGTCCCTAACTGTTTTTTATCGGGGATGCACTAAACACCAGTGGAGTCACCAATTGTAAGGTGAATTTTTATTAACATTAAACAGATGAGCTGTGCTAGCGACCCGTGGAATACTGATATGCCTCAAACAGTCATTGAGGAACAATTGCCTATGAAATACTTGAAGACATCACCAGAGTCTTCAAAAATATCATAAGCGTTTTATCATAGTTATGCAGCTTGTTAAGCACGTTTTTTCGTTTGTTTGTTTGCTGGTTTGTTCCTCCACAGAATCTTGAAGACACATCGATTTCAAACACCCATAGAACCTCAGATCTGATACTAAGAGCTTTACATTCCTTACCATCATTAACATTTTTGATTTCGTTTTCCATGATGCATGGCTAATTGCTGCAGTTTTTTCAACAATGAGGCCATCTTCCAGGTGAACGAACGTGAGGCGAAACCACATACTTGACTGAGGAAAACCCAAAGCAACTTAGCAAGACGCGATTGCAGTACAGCCAGAAGTTTGCGGTTTGGCCTCATACTAAGCACGAGTGAATTGTCATAGGGAAACGCTCAGTTACATGCGCGTATGCTACTTTCAAACGGTCTGATATAACGTCATTGGCAGACTGGTAAACACGATTGCCTCAAAGAAGTATGATCGGAGTTCCGGCTGGGTTACGCACTACTGACGTGTTGTAACAAAAACTGCCAGATGAAGTGATTATAAGATTGAGAAAATCGTAACCCGTAGTGAGTGAAGTTACAAGTATACCAAAAAGTTCACTACTACCACCAGTAAATCATAATCACCATGGGTTTGGTGAACATGCAGGTTGTGAGGTACACCTATTCCCCCAGTTGTAAGCGATACACACGTGTGACCAATCACTGGAAGAATGTTCAGCCGACTGATTCACCTTGTCAGTATAGAAACATGAGATTATTCAAATCCTATGAATTGCAGTTGGGTTCAGCTTCACATTGATAGGACTTAGGACGAAGCTAATGGATAAATTAGTTAATGAGACGGATGATACAAAAATCCCGGTATATGCGTTTTTGCAACTCCGATGAACTGGGATGAAGACAGTGAAAGCAACTGTGGTGGCAGATTCTTTTGAATCATTACGAAATGTACTAGAACTGATGCGAACTTTAGACGTTTTGGTATTCACGTTGTCAAAAGAGAATGAGGCAGCGAGTTCATATGAAGACCACACACTAAGAAAAGACGTGTTCACGATCGAATTTCAGAAACCAACAGCAAATCGAAATTGCTTGCTGTACACTTTTTGGATGAACTAACGTTGTTGGTATTCTTCCAGGAACATCACAGAACGGTTTCGTGCGTAAACAAAAGCCTACCTCTCGTGAGGTAGTATTCCGTGGACCGACTACATATTCATTTACAATGTGATGCGATAGCATGTTTACCCTAGTGGTCTTATCGTTAAAGGACCAGAAAGGTAGATAGTTGTCTCTATTCTAAATGAAACTGATCCTAATTATTTAAGAAAGTATGCAATTTTGGCTTCATTCAAGCACAAGAGATGCGAGCGGAAAAGTAGCTTCAAGAAGAGCGATTTTAATGAAAAAATTAACCTCGTTGTGTGTCAGATGTTTCCAGAGACATACCGATACACTGCTCAATCAAACAATGAAATGAAACGAGGAATCAGTGATACCATGTTTTGTTCCGTTGATGTAACCTCGTAAAGCCTAGATTATACAGTCCATGTTGTGTTGTCTTTGTTGTTTCTAAGTTCGCCCACTGTAAGTCAGATATCTGAGTACTATACTTGGAGAAAGTAACCCATAAAGAATTTTCTGGGAAAGGATTTTATGGTAAAGTTTGTAACAAATCGTAAGCGTTGGAATAACGATTCATACAGAATTTTGAAACAGAAGGGTTGGCAATATGTCTGAAAGTGTCCTTCAGGCTTCCTTAAGTCTGAACCTAGTGGATACGTGGATACTGAATTTTCCGTGTTTTGACCAGGTCCACATCCACGTTTCACTTTATGTAAAGTTCTTGCTCTTCTCGGTCATTATTTACGGTGAGAGCTTGGAAATGCAATTGAACAGAAGCGCAAGACAGGCTGGCGGCAACTGAGATTATGAATTATTTGTATAAAAGTGTTGGAACGACCCAAGGCACCAAGGTACTAATAGCGACATTTCATTTTTGTGTCAAATAACTTTGTTGTGTCTCTATTCGGGTTCAATCAGTAGTGAGCCTTACGGGCAATAGCAACCGCAGAGAGAACACGTGAATCAGTAGTACATACTGTTTTGTCAAATTTACAAGCGGTAGCGTCATTTTGAAGTGCGTGAACGAATGTGCCGTTGGTCGTTGAGGCCGCGGCCAATCAGAACGCACCTTAAGCCTTGGCTCGAGTGTGGGTCACACAGGCGGCCTTGACGCGTACACAAACTTTATACACGAGAACAGTCACTTGTTGCGCTAGCAAAAGTCGATTACCGCTAAAGCTAAATCTGTAATCTCAGGGCTATTACACAGTTATACACGACAAAAATTCAAAAAAGCACAAGATGTGCACATCGGAAAACCAAGTGAGTGGATAGGCTCTAATTACTAACAGACTGCTCCATGGACTGACGAATTACTAAGAGAAAACATTGCCAGACCCTATTCACAGACAGAAAAGATGATTTGTTTAGCAGCTAGGGATCAGCATGTTACCTACGCAAGTCGTAGAGCTGGACATACACAAGTGATGGATCACACGGCCGTTCCGGATGGGCTCTATCAACAGAAGTCAGTCAACAACAACGTTCATGTAAACACAAAAACTGTGACCAGATAAAACTGGCATTCGGTTTTTACCACACCAAAGTTCTGATTAACGATTCCATGATTTCACCCTCATTTGCGTTTCATTATCATGTCCCCACTTTCTTTACCGGCGTTCATACATCCCTTGATCTCCTGGTGTCCATTTGGTTGCTCATCAATCGTTCATTGTAAAATGGACAAATTTGCATAGATGCACGGATTAGTTGGTAAGACTCTCCGGAAAACGTCACATTCGCCCAAACCTTCATGCACACACGTTGTAAAACAACCCATGCATGAATGCTACCTTAAAATTATCAGTTGATTAATAAGTATCAGCCGTAAAATAGACCAGTTGGGCATACGGGAAACATCGGTGAACGTGGAGTGACATTTTCCTTTCACTTCAGATTCCACTTGTAATCTCAAACTGACCAATTTCGTCACTCGCTTCTTAAGTATTTAGTGAGGTTTGCGTGAGCGTTATACTCACACAACCATGCCTGGTCGCCAAACTCTGAATCATTAGTCAACAATTCGGCCACTATTGATCATTAATCGGTAACCAGGCCTCAAAATCCTTGAGCTGTCCTATCTAGGGGACTTTCTTTACGAACCTGTTTTTCTCAGTGACCAACAATAACACGCAAGTTGTCCTCACATTTAACGTAATTGGTTGCTATTGCTAGTAGCCACCTACATGTTGGAAAGTTCCTCCAGTTGACATTAAATGAACTCAACAGCACTGATGAAGTGAATTCTCTCACAAATAAGACAAAGTATGCGGAAACGGTTTCGCGTGCAATAGATCAGCTTCAGATGTGAATTATGACAGTATCTTGAAGCAGGTTGTTTTTCCCACAGTTCCGCCATTAACAAAACCTACCGTTTCGACTTACGGTAAGCATGGCACCTGAGATTTGATTAACTACGTGTACTAAGTAACTTCTTTTGGGAGGGGAGATATTAGATACACGATTTACTGAATTACCATATCCACCTGAAAGGTTGGCAGCGACCATCTGGAAATGGAAGAAATCAGTAAACGACAGGCTGACTGAAATAGCCAGAATCATGCACTAACCTCCTCGTTTAATAATATTGGAACGTACTTGAAATGAATACTCATCGTTGACAGCCCATTAAGAAACAAGTTTACCTTGGAAGGTGTGTGAATTGCGACCTTGTTTCACGACGAGTCATTGTCGTGAATGTCATTCTGTGGCTACCTACCACTATGCTACCTAACTAGAGACCGCAGGTTCGACACTCCGGCACACGTGAATCTGATGTGATTCAGGAAATTAGGAGTGGCTGTCCATTAATTCGCTGATGATAACTAGGAAAAACTGCTAACCCTCGCGTCTACATTAGTCTGCTTGCACTTTACTGTAATCAACCGGTGTTCTGTTGAAACACGGTACCGTCCACTTTTGAGATGGTCACTGTACTGTGATCGATTTTGTTGAGACCGAGAAGCGCTAACTCATTGGGAACATCTTATCCGAGGTAGAGGCTACAACATGAAGTAGCCTAAATATTTTGTGTGATTCAATTGGTTGCTTGAAAACCGATCTTACCACCTTGTTTTTAACGTTTTTCTTCCATGGCCTTGTAGTTTTTTAAACTGGTTCAACCATGACGACAATTTCTGGCAGAGTGGATCTACTGCCTTGGGTTTTCGATGAGTATTCACCTTGATTGTTTGTTCTGGTAGGTTACAGTTGATAGCTTGAATGCATAGACAAACGGTTTGTACTTGGTGGACTGAAATCTACAGCAGTGTCGCTATACTAATCTTGATATCGTAACGATAATTTCAAAGTAGTTCGTTACACCGACATATATTGGAGTATATCAAAGGGTTCAGAGATAAAATTCGAACTGATTTTCGAATGAAAATGTGGACCTATGCAACTTTCAGCCGTTCTCATACCAAATTCAGGGTTTTGGGGGGAAACATTCCTTGAGTTTTTTAACTGGAAGATCGCTGTTGCTCTTACTGCGTGATATATGTAACTAAATTAACCTGAAAACAAACAGCTGATAAATTGAAAACACAGGTGTAGTCGTTTATCATTGACCAGTTCAATCAGTTCACAGCGAATATCAGTTAAAAATGGTTGACCATTGGTTAAAACAAAAGTTGTGTTGAATGATTCAGAGGAAAACAAGTGAGGACAGAGATTTCTAAATTACCAGTTCGGATTTTTTCCGTTAGTTTTAGCTTGAACTGTTAACTCGTGAACTGGTTCTAGTTTACGATCAACAATTTCATTTCAGAGTATTGGTAAATCACAAAATTTCTATGTAAACAGATTAGTTAAGAATTATCCCGTATCCCTAACTTCACTTATTTATCGACCCCCTCGAAAAAATTTGAGTTCATTTTCGCCATTTTTTCAAACGTGTGACAGCTGTAGTCAGGAAAACAAAAAGTTAGTGTTAAAATGGCCTGGGAAGTCAATCTACTCCGGATAAATCTTTTTCCAATTTTGTAGTTTGCAATAAAAATAGTGACATTTTTGAATGTACCTTGCTTGTGGATCGGTACAAATACGAAATCCAAGTAAATAGAGCAAAACACAGAACTTGCGAAATTAGAATCTTTAAAATCATAAGCTCCAACCTAGAAGAACAGAATGATTACAGGTGTATAAAAGTTCAGATAGCATATTTAATAATATACTCATTTGTACGTATCATGCGAGCTTCACTTCCTGAACTTTAAGGTTTGTGAAATGGTAGCTCCTCGCTGAAGATTTAAACGAAACGGTTTTACGATGTGGTGATCTTTGGTCTCACTGATAAAGTCCGTCCTCACAATCAGTTGATTTGAATAAACTGGAGGCTCCAAGCAATGTACATCGCTGGTTTCTGGTGCACCCTGAGGAAAGGTTCCTTATCATCTGATCCCTTCCACAGAAGGACATATTGTCACTGGTGCAAGACGTTTAAATGGTCGTTTAAAATTCGTGCAGATTTTAGGTGCTATAAGCTTTTGGACTACGTGTTCTAGAACCCGGTTAAACACACTGAAACACCTCGTCATGTCAGAAAATTGACAATTTCCCTTTACAAAACAATGCTTTAATGTAAGTTTTCATAGAAATCCCTATTTAGTTGTGTATGACTCAACTGTTATTCATTAAACTTTCGAACAAAATTTAAAGGATTAAAAATCCACGTAGGTCATGTGAAAAATTTTTAGTTTCAGCAAACAGAACCGTTTCCGGTAAATTCTCATCTCAGGCTGATACAACTGTACATCAAATCAATTCATAGTGAGGGAAGTTTTTGGCCAAAAGTAGTATTAGGACAAAGCGATTGGATAAAACACAAACACGACTTCGCTGTGGTTATGCCCAAAAGGGATGTAAATTTCAAGGAATCAGTGCTAATTGGAGTGAGCCAAGAAGGGGGGTGGGATCAAACTGTCGCCTCGGCTGAGTGTACGTGTTTGGTCATAGTAATCTCAGGTTGTGAACGAACTGTTTCTGAACACACCATTCTGGGTGACGTAATCGGATTGCGACCACCTGAGCTATAGATAGGATGCGCCGCTTGATCTTTCGTGGCGCGGTGTCCGGAGCACGGTAGACGATATGGACCGCTCTCCTGTGTCTGCGTGTTGCTCACAGTCAACCAGACGGGGGCTGAATGGATGAATCAATGTTCTTTGTCATCCCGGGGTGAGGCCATGCCTGGCAGTGTCCACAACTTCTTTTCGACAAACGCCTAGTGGTACGACCAATTTATGCTGGAACCACAGCAACAGACAAATGAAAAGACCACAATTGAGGCAGTGCTGTCAGACGTATTATGTTTCGGATTAAGTGGTACTGTCCGTTTTCAGGGGAACTTTACGACATGACTTGCAGCACAGTAGGTACTGCTGATCGCATCAGTTAGCTGGCGTGTTGTCAACTCGGCTGCTGCGTCCAATTATCTTATGCTTGATCGTACCAGCCTAAGATGAGAATCTATCGAAAACAGTTCCGTTCGCTGAAAGCAAAATTTAGTTGACACGCAAGGTTATGCAACACTGACGAGCTCTAATGAGAGCGAAACTGGAGTCTAA